>NDGN011196675.1:0-10490 GCA_002564285.1 Tympanoctomys barrerae | reverse complement strand
TTTTAATTTTTCTATCTGGCTCCTCCCTCCCCCTTCTCTCCAACTGTTGGTCCCTTTCTCATTTGCAAGAGCTCTATTTCACCACTTTGCCCCTTCAATTCTTTTTGCTTTAATCCCCTTTCCCTCCTTCCTCTCCCCTTCCCTCCATCTCCTATTTGTCATCTGTTTAAAATAGTTATACATCTTATTTATCTTTTATTTTGTATATATATGTGGAATATGCCACTGCACCCAGCTTGAATTCATTATTAAAAGAAACAATGTAGTACTTAAGCTTGTGTATCTATCTGACTTATTTAACTTAATATTATCATTTCAAGTTGCATCCATTTACATATAAATGCCTCAAGTTTTTTCCTCTATGGCACAGTAGTATTCCACTGTGTATAAATACCATATTTTTTCTTTTTTATCCATTCTTGATTTGATGGATATTTAGGCTGCTTCAAGATCTAGCTGTTATATATTGTGCTGCCATAAATATGGATATGCATGCATCCTTGTAATATAATGACTAGCTCTTTCAAGAAGATAGCTAGAAGAAAAACATTGGATTAAATGGAATTTCTATTTTTTGTTGTTCTGACGAATCTCCTTTACTGATTTCCATAGTTGTACTAGTTTATATTCCTTTCAATGATATGGAAGGGTTCATTTTTCCCTGCATCCTCCGGCATTTGTGATCATTTGCTTTCTAGGTGATATTTAGTCTTTCTGGCATAAGATAGTATCTCAGTGTTGTGTTAATTTGCATTTATCTAATGGCCAGAAAGGTTCAACTTTTTTTTCAAGTATTCATTGACCATTTGTACTACTACTTCTAAGAAGTATCTATTTCCATTGCCCATTTTTTGACAGGGTCTTATATTTTGGGTAATATAATTTTTTAAGTTATTTATGTGTGTTATAGATGTTACTCCTCCTTCCTTCAAGAAGGACAGAGGACTAATATCTGGAAATACTTTTTTCTCATTTTATACATTATCTCTTCATTTTGCTTGTTCCTTCTGCTGTACAGAAGCTTTGTAATTTAATATTGCCTCACTTGTTGATTTTTGGTGTTATCTTTTGTACACTTAGGGTTTATTCAGAAAGTCCTTGCATATGTTTGTCTTCAAGAATTTTTACCTGTTTTATCTTCCAGCAGATTATGTATTCCTGTTTTACTATTTAGATCTTTGACTTACGTGATTTTAGGTTAGTGCATGATGAAAGATATGGGTCTAGAGTCAATCTTTTGCATGTGGTGAGCTCCTTTTCCCAACTCTGTTCATTAGAGTCTGTCTTCCCTCCAGCATACTTTTTTGCTGCCTATATCAAAGATCAGACACTGGACAAGATTAAAGTTTTTTTCTGCATCTTCTATTCTATTGACCCACGTCTGTTTTCCAATTCTATGCTATTTTTATCACTGTAGCTTTGTGGTATAATTTGATAATTTGATATCCATAGTTGTGATTCCTCCTTACTTATTCTTGTTGTCCAGAACCGCTCTTGCTGTTCTGGATTTTTTCTGATTTCATTAGAATTTTAAGATTGCTTTCCCTAGTTCTGTGAGGAATGTTATTACTATTTCGGTTGGGATCATATTATATCATATTAAATAAAACAGTTTTGGAAATATGGTCATTTTGAGTGTAATCATCTGCCTATTCAGTAATAGGGAATATTTTCTCACTTTTGATTTTCTCTTTGGCTTGTTTCTCAAAGTAGTCTTCATTGTAGAGGTCTTTCACTTCCTTGTTTAGGTTAATTCTTATATATTTCATATTTCTTGATGCTATCATGAAAGGTATTGTTTCTCTAATTTCTTTTTCAAAGAGTTTATTATTGTGTACAGGAATGCTATTGATTTTTGTGTGTTGAATTTATATCTTGATCCACTGCTGAATTTGGTTATTCTAGGAGTCCTTTGAATTTTTTGTTTTCTATACAAAACATCATGTCATCTTGGAATAATGATACTTTGACTTCTTCCTGAAAGAGAATATTAAATCTAATTCTTTCATTTAAAAGTCTAATAAAGAAGAACTTTTGCAGGAGTTTTAAAAAGGAAATTTAGCCATTTATGACAATGCAAATGAGTCTGGAGGACATTATGCTAAGCAAAATAAGCCAGGCACCAGGTACTGCATGGCTCTACTTTGATGTGAAATCTGAAACAAATTCACAGAAGTAGAGTCATGTGATGATTTTCAGGGTATGGGGGTGAGGGAAGTGGAGAGATACAAGTTATAGCCAAAGGGTGTTAGTTAGAACGAATAAACTTTGCAGATCTTATGTATAAAACAGTGATCACAGTTAGTAATATTGTACTGTACAATATTACAAGTTTGCCGAGAGTGGATCTTAACATGCTCCTGTTGGCTTGAGCCACCAGCAGTGCCTGGATGGCTATCCTACTGGAGGGAGGGCTTGTACCACTGGTGTTACAAATGGAGCTAATCATTTTCATTGGTCTTTTTAGTAATAAGATTAATGAAGGACCACCCAAGGAGCAGTCATGCACGTGCCATTGGTGGTTCAAGCTTGATAGTGAATATATGCGTTACAACCCTGTTGTGAACAGTTAAGTATTCTCAATACACATACACAGCCACACACATACAAAATGATAACTATGTGAGATGAAGGATATGATAATTAGCTTGATTGTGCTAATCACTTCATAATGTATACATAAGACAAAACATCATATTGAACACTGTAAATATATACAATCTTTATTTGTTAATTATACATCAATAAAGCCAGAAGAACTTATGATATAAAATAGGAGCTGATAAATACTCCTTTGCTTATTTAGTTTAAAATTTTTAATTAAAGAAGAATATTATAAAACTTACATTGAATTACTGGTGAGACACCAAAGAAATTAGTGTAAAAATCTCATAATGTTGCTTTGTAAATTCACTGAACTCAGAAAAGTTCAGGTTGTTTTTCATTTATCCACTTTCCAAAGTTTATTCGATATTATAAATAAAACTCTAAAGTATTTTAGAACTAAATAAGGATGCGGTAATATATAAACTTAGGAAATATAGAAAAATATATTTAAAATTAAGAATCACTTGTTATCTCATTGCACCCAAATTATTAACATCTAATATTTGTTTTCAGTTAGAAATAAGTATCTGTAAGTATCAACCATTTGAAAAATAATAAAGCATTTTTATCACATTGTGAAGAATAGTTTACTTAATGTATGAGTGAAGCAGCTAGCTAGGGGAAGGGCCTGAAATAGACTTGGGTAATTAAAATAAATCATGTTTCTCCCCTAAAATAAGACCCAACCAGAAAAAAAAACCTGCCCCAGTCACCGTATCCTTGCTTCACCTGTAATTACACAGTAGCCACTAAGCAAGAAAATAGTGATGTATGACCTTCTGCAGGTCACTGGCCATCACCATGGTGATGACCAGCTAAAGTTGCTCTGGTTAGGTCACCCCAGTGAGCCCTTATTTTCAGGTAAATATGGGAATAGACAGTGAACTAGGACACTGGACCAAAGATGAACCTTCTCAGGTAACGTGGAGTATTACACCCGCACCCCCACTATAAAGGCAGTTACAGCCACTCCTGATTAAACTCCTGACTTTTGAGGACTTTGAAGTAGAGTGAGCCTCCTCAGACAACATGGAATATGGCACACTACCTACTCAAGAGAAGAGCAGCTATTCACCAGCACCAGGAAGCTCTTGAGGAATTTAAAATGCGAAATAACCAGTTTTTCTATAAAATTCCAGTTTCTGCTGAGCATGATAGCACACACTTGTAATCCCAGCATTTGAGAGGCAGAGGTAGGAGGACTGAAGAGAGTTCCAAACCAGCCTAGGATACATAGTGAGCTCAAGAGCAGCCTGAATTATATATTTAGGTCCTGTCTCAAGATCCAAAAATGAAATAAAATACATTCCAGTTTCCTTTAAACCCTAAAATGCGGAGGAACTGGCTTAGTGAGCTGAGTTTCAAGTTGTCATTTTAAATCTGGTATGTGGCCACTGAACACCTGGGCAATCCTGGGCACTGATTATCTCTGCATAGCTCTGGATTGAGAGGGCAGGTGGCCATGCACTTGGGGCCCCTCCTAGAAATCCGAGAGCTATCCTAATTTTCAATAAAACTCCCCTAACTTCCTTTGGTGGACAGCTTCATTGCTTGGCAATGTTGTTGAACCATGAGCTCAGTCTGCACAGTAGTACTGTCGCCTATGTCCCTACCATAGTGTTGTGAGGCAGGCAGTCCCTAGTCTAAATGGGATCTTGGCCTCTGGGAGGCAGGAGGATTGCGGATGAGGATAGCTTAGGCCACTTAACAAGACTTTGTCTCAAACAAACAAACAAACAAACAAACAAAACAGACCAAACAAAACAAAACAAACACAAAAAAACCCAACCCACAAAACCCCTCAAAAATAGAAAATAAATGAAATATAATAAAACCAAAAATCCCACTGAGATAAGATGGTTCAAGACAAAGGAAGATCAGAACTCATTAAAGGCATCCAAGAACATAACCACTAATGGTCTACTTTCCAAAAGTAAGAGATAAATAAAAAATGGAGGCCACAGCTTAGATCTCCCAAGGGCAAATGCCAAAAGACTTGCAAACAAAACTTCAGTTACCCTGAAATGTAAACAAAATGCAAAGGTCAGCTATTTTGTTCTTATCAGCATAAGTCAATGGAATTCAACCAATCAGCTATAGACAAGTCAACTCATTCAACTCTATTTGAATTTTAAAAAAGATCTGATAGCAGGTCCTGAGAAAGTTCCCCTGCATCCTCTGCCAACTGTGCTGTAGAGCTGAGAGTGGAGCTCAGTGGTAGAGCACCAGCATATTACTTGGGAGGCCTGGGGTTCCATCCCTGCCACTGGAAAAGAGGAGAGAAGAGGAGAAAAGAAGAAAAGAAAAAAGTTCCCGTGTCTGCCTAAAACACAGATCATTTTCTGGTTCTGAATTTTTGGCAGAATGTTTTGCATATATGTTTCTATATATCTTATATATTATATAAGATACATCATATAATCATATATTTTACCTGCTATATATCAGGTGAGAACATGTATTCAGTTGCAGACTTTCTGAAGACCCACAGAATATTCCTGAAATACCATTTCTTATCAGAATCCTTGATAATAATATATGGCACTGGGATAAGAGCATTGCAAAGCTGGCTGGGGAATAGATGTGGCCTGTTAACTGCAAGATCCTGGAACGTGCATAGAACAGTGCTCAAAGCCCTGCACCTAGACTTCTCATGAGAATTTGAGCAGTTTCCAATAGCATAACCTAGGTAAGCTTAGGCAAAGCCAAAGGTCAGCTTGAAGCATGGGATCTCAGCACTACCTCTCAGGACTTGTGTGTAGACATTCTTGCAGTTTTCCTCAAGACTTGGGCAGCGTAAAGGGGAGGTGTCACGAGAACTTGCTATCATGACTTTCTTCACTGTAGCCTGCCCTGCTTTCTCCAGGGTGTCCTTGTCTTGTTTTTTTTTTCCCCCCTCTTTTTCCTTGGCCAAAGCTGGCTCTACAGAACCAGTTTCTCTTTCATTCTTTACTTTTGCTTTCTCAAATAAACTTTGCCACTGCTTTTTGCTCATTTCATTCCATTCTTTGTTTAAGATGAGAATATGAAATCTAATTCCAGAAGGCAAAGCAAGCAACCCAGAACTTAGTAACGTTTAGCTGGTGAGCCAGTTTTAGAAGCAGGCTACCCAGTAACAACACAACACTAAGTCTGGACTCAGTGAAGGTGTTTATTTCTGAGTCAACCTAGGTTGGTATATTCCTTGGGTTTTTCTAGGGCAAGGTTATAGCAGTGCTATGGAAGTTCTGAAAGATTTCCAGTGGTTTCTTCTAGCTTTGACCTTCTAGACTCTTCTGTATATGTCCTTATGAGGAAGTGGCTGTGTCCATGAGTTCTTTGTGGAGAGTTTCTTAGACCTTCATTCTAGCCTGTTTTCTTCTGTGAATATTTTGGTTCTCTCTCTTGACCTTGACCTTGACCTTCACCATAGCTCTTCTGTTAAGCCTGCCTGACTTCCTAGCATCTGTTTGATGCCTCTAAGTGTCCCTGATAGCTGCTGGTTTTACACCGTGGGGTGGGCTCACTGCTTTATGCCCTGCCTATCACGGAAGGATTATTCCTTCCTCCCCCACTCAGCATTACAGTGCAGTGATTGCAGAACAGGTTTTTGGTTTGGACTCTTTCATTTGTATCCCAAACTTGCAATTGCTATCTGTATTTCTCTGTCAAGCTTTTTGTTTGTCATATTTCTGTCTCTGCAAAATGGAGATAATTATGCTACTTGTGTCACAAGTAGGTTAAGTCGTGTAAAGTGCAGAGACTGTATAGCATTTGAAAGTTTGAGCTCAGGAAGCAGATCACTTGGGTTCACACCCCAGCTCTGCCACTCATCATGTGATCTTGGACAACATTTTCAGTCTTTTTATATCTCAGTTGGCTTCTCTGTGACATGTGAGTAAGCAGCACCTGCCTGGAGAATTGTTGTGAAGAATAAATTGTATCTATAAATCATCTAATGTAGGATACAGAGTGAATATTTGTTAACTAAAGAGTAGCATAATGCCTACATGTATACATTTTAACAAAATGTAGTGTTGTTACTATTTTGGCTCATGTGACAATTCTACCTTCCAAGTACAGATGGTCCTGACTTATGGTGGGTTATGTATCAATAAACCCATTGTGTATTCAAAATATGGTAGGTGGAAAATGCATTTAAGCACACACACACACACACACACACACATCCCTGATCTATACAACATCTTAGAGTAGCCACCTACTACACTGTAAAGTCAGCTGTCCCTACTTGGGGTTGCATGAGAGACAGAGAACCCTGCCCAGCATTTACAAGAGTTCCTGACTGCCTGTCCTTAGCCCAAGGAAAGATCATCATTCAAAATTCAAGGTACCATTTCTATTGAGTATTTATCCTTTTGTCACCATTATACAATGGGAAAAATCATAAATCGAGGCCACCTGTATAGTGATTGATCAGAGAGCAAGATATTTCTGCTTAATATCTGGAGATAGAGTGGTTAGGGAGACCCCATCTCCCCATAGTTCCTGGACTGTTACTGTCAGTGTCCAGGGAGAAGATAGTTGGCAGTAAAGAGAAGAAAGAACACAATGGACACATACAAAATGCAATACTAAGAAACAAAAGAGAGAGAAAGAGAATATCTGACAGGAAATCAGTAGAGACAGAGAGACAGAGACAGAGAAAGACACAGAGAGACAAACAAAGGAGTTGGAGTACTGCAGACCTGGTTCCCATGCCTGGAATTTTAGAAGTTTGGTTTTCTTTCTGATGATAGTTGGACAAAAAAGACAAAACCAAGCAAAGCAAAAACTCTCTTCTTTTTATTCTGTAAGTTGCCCCCACTCTCTGTAGATTTTTTCAATAAATCCCTTTTAAGCTGAGTTTCTGTGTCTTGGTATTGGGCCAACAACACTAATCTGGGACAGCCACACCCTACTCTGATCTAGTTGTGTCACTCTCCCAGAACCCTACCTCTTCTGAGATTCTGATGGTGTGCTTTCTCCAACACAGCAGCAGTCTGCAGGAATGGCACATGCTGTGGTACCAGTTAAATAACAGAAATACATTACAATGTGTATTTGTACTGGGGAATATCCTTTACACACAGATCTGTATGAGCATTGTGGTTGATCCCGAGGGGTAGAAACTTGGGTCATACTTATCAAGGAGATTTAAATACGTTAACTGCAAATGAATGTATTTTGGAAAACTAAAGTACAGAGATTTGCCCAGAAAACACATTTCAGAACTGTGCGATAATAAGACACACATTTGGTCTTTGTCCTTGGCTCTAAGCACAGAGCTCTGAGACTCTTGGAACCTCCTGGTGATGGAAATGTCTCTCATTATGCATGAATATTTTCTGCCCCTTCCTAGGTCAATACTGATGAGATGGCTCAAGGTGACCTCATACTCAGTTTCAAGGGAAGAGATAGTCTCAGCAGAAAGACCAAGCACATGGTCAGAGGGTCAGATGGTTCGGCCTCACCCCTTACCTCCTTCGGAACAGAAGGGGCTGGAGATTGACTTAACCTCTAACGGTCAATGATTTCATTAACTTTGTACTCAGATCTGCCTGAGTAATAAGGCCTCAATAAAAAGTATTTCTCCCTCTTTTATTTCTTTGTACTGGGAATTAAACCCAAGGTCTTTACACTGAGCATGATCCCTACTCCTTGTTAGTTTTTATTTTGATACAGGGCCTTGCAAAATCATTGAGTTGCCCAGGCTGGGCTTGAACTTGGAATCCTCTTAACTCAGCCTCCCAGAGTACTAAGGTTACAAACATGCACCATCATACCTCATTAATAGAAACTCCGGGAGCTTCTAGGCTGGTCAACTCCTGAGTATGCTGGGAAGGTGGCCTGGTCAGAGAGGGGAGGGAAGCACTCTGTGTTCTGATCTCCCTCCCCATACCTTGCCCTGTACACCTTTTCCATTTTGCTCCTTTGGAGTTGTGTGTATTATTTAGAAATGTAATAACCAATATGGTCCTCTGCCAAGCTCTGTGAGTTATTCTACATGTTGAGGAACATCAAGGGAGTGATGGAAATCCTGAATTTGTAAGCAGCCAAGCAGAAATGTAGGAGTGTGGGGACCCCACCAGCACTGGCAGTTTTGCAGGACTGAGCCCTAACTTGTGGGATCTGATTGGAGCTCCAGATAATGTCAGAACCAAGTTATGGGCCACCCAGTGGGTGTCAGAGAATTGCTGTTAGAACCTGTAGGAACCTTGGAGACTCTGACTGTAAGTACTGTTCTGAAAAGGAGCCAGGCAGTCAGCCCTCTGCTGCCTCCAGAAAAATGAGCTTACACCTCCATAGGCAGGGCACAGGATGCAGCAGGTGGCTTTCCATTGAAATCTCTGCATGTGACAGGTGAGCGAGCCACGCCCAGGCTGCTCTGCTCCTGGCGTGAGCCCGCATGCACACTTTCACACCGAGGCCTCTCAGCTTCGTGATTTATTTTGCTGGAAATCCTCTGAACAGATGCAATCTTCTTACTTTCTCAAAGCAGCTCCAGAGAATTAGGTACTGCTCAGCATATAGATGGGAATCTAAACTGTAATGCTTATGGCATTGTAGAGTACATTTTAAATAATCTGTATAGAGCAGATCCGCAGAGTAGAAAAGGTTGGATTGGTCAGATTTTGCTCAATAAAATATATTAATTTTGTGTCCAGTAAATCCTATTTCACTTTTTAAAAATAAGATTTCATTTTGTATTTTCACAGAAATATGTATATGTTCTTTATATCTCTATTCTTACATCTTTGTTTGTATTTCATTTTCATGGAGTTGAAGGGAGGGTCAGTCTGGGACCTAGTGCATAGATGTCGCTTGGAAGTGCTGGGCTGTCAGGGCAGGGTACTGAGCGCCTATGTGTTTAGGGTTCCGGGAACTTTGAGGAAAAATGGTGAATGCCTCCTACCTCCTGCCATGTGATGCCCTGCGCCATCTTGGCACTCAGCCAGCAAAAGGGCTATTACCAGACATGGTCCCTCAACCTAGGACTAGAACTGCGCATAAGCAGGACATCACTGTCCACATCTCCATGTGAAAAGCTGAGACCTGGCATATTATGACTGCCACTAATGTCCCAGGATACAGAGACTCAACCAGAAAGATGACTTGATAGCTGAGGCTGACAGTGCTGTCTGGATTGCTGCTGCTGATTATGGTGGATCTGAAGATGATATCAGCAAGAAAGGGCCGACTTATGAGCATGCCTTCTAGTCTATAAGTGGGGCATGAAGCAACTAAATGGTGCTCTTCACAAGGTGTTTTGCATTAACCTGCCCGATAGCCAGAAAAACTACAAGGAAATCATGAAGAAAGTCAGCACTTACATCAAGAAAATGGGCTACAACCCAACACAATAGCATTTCTGCCAACCTCTGGTGACAACGTGCTGGAGCCACATGCTAACATGCCCTGGTTCAAGGAATGGAAGGCTCCCCATAAAGATAGCAATGAAGGCAGAATCACAATGCTTGAAACTTTAGATTGCATTCTACCACCACCTGGATAACTGATAAGCCCTTACACCTGCCCCTCCAGGATGTCTCCAAAATTGGTGGTGTTGGCATTGTCCCTGTGGGCTGAGTAGAGACTGGGATTCTCAAACCTGGCATAGTTGTCACGTTTGCTCCAGGTAGTGCCATAACTGAAGTGAAGCCTGTTGAAAGGCACCCTGATTCTCTGAGTGAAGCTCTTCCTGGAGACATGGTGGGCTTCAATGTTAAATTTATGACTGTCAAAGGTGCTTCTTGCCACACATTGCTGGTGACATGGCCACAAAAATGATGCACTAAAGGGAAGCATCTGGTTGTGACATAGGGAAAAAAACGGATATAAGGACCTCCGAATAGTATAGAGGGAGTGAAACTCCTGACCTGACCTGGATGAGTTTGTGTTCT
>NDGN011196656.1:0-19438 GCA_002564285.1 Tympanoctomys barrerae | reverse complement strand
ACAGGCAGATCGCTACAAGTCTGATCTAGTAGTGAGACCCTGAACACCCTGTAGACCCTTCCCCCAAAATAAAATAAATAAAAACAAAGTTTAAAAAAAAAGTAAGGTGAACTCAAGGAGATCTGCTATAAACTGGTTCTTTTCCACGTTCTCACCTCCAGCAGAGCTCAGGCATTTCTCGACACTCCAAGGCAGCCTCAGCTACAAGGATGGTCCGCGCTAAGGCGCTAGCTCAGAGATAAACTATCTGCAAGTCAATAAGTGAATCAGTCTTCCACCCAGCGTATTGATCTGCGTGTCATTTCTCTCCCACTCTCAGGAAAAGTGGAATGGTAATTAGGTTATGATGGCACAGAGACTGGCTTGCTCAGGTTTTCTGAAGACAGAGATTCCCAGAGGCCGAGGGGTGTGCGCTGGCTCTGTCAGCCTGCCCTCTGTGTGCGCTGGCTGGCCAGGGTTTTCCAGATGTCTAAAGTCCCCTGATAAGAGCCCTCTGCCCCAGCGCTCGGTACTCCTCAGATTAGGACAAGGATGATAAATAGAGATTGCTAACTAACCCAAGACATGCTGCTCAGAATATCAGCCAGTCTTTTCTAGGACCAAGAAAACTCTCAGGAAACAGCAGTATGAGGATCCGGGCCAGCAACGTGACAATCTGCCTGCTCAGAGGAAGGTCTAGAGTCAACACCACGCTGGTGTTTTAGTCTCAAAATGAAGCTGAGGAGGAGGGGGACTAACAGCTCACTAACAGCGAGAGGAATAATTAAACCACCTCTGCTGATGGGCCCTGTCTTGGTGACTTGGTCCTCGCTGAGCCCCATTACCGACACCCACAACTGAAGGGTAAAAGGGTGGATTTTGTTTTGCCTCACAGTTTGTGGAGGTTCCAACCTATAGTCAGGTGGCTCCAAGGCAGGGTGGCTTGGCAGAGGAGGAATCGGCTTGTGTTGCAGGCACGGGAAGCAGAGAGAGAGGGAGAGAAAGAGGTAAGGGAGGAGCAGGAACGAGTGAGACCCACGCTGTGCCCCAGTGACCACCCTGTTCCCTGCCAGATCCCACCGCCTAAGAGGAAGTCAGCTGTCAGCCTTCAGAACCCAGTCACTGCCAGTGCAGGCAGGAGGCTTGGGGGACAGGCAGGCTTGGGGGGGTGGTCTCCGTCACCTAGCAACCCTTCCCGCCCCAGTCCCGACTCTCTGGCTCACCTCCCGAGCTTCGGGAATGAGTAGTTCTGGCTCCTCTCGCGCTCCACAGCTGCTTTCTTCTGTGTACTTGCGCATACCCAGTTCCTTGTAACGCACTCCGACCCTTATCCCCACCGATTCATTTCTCTGCTCTCAATAAGAGTGTGATGTTTCTTCCGTGAAACTCAACTACTCGAGGAGTCTCCTAAATTTTAATCAGGGGCTAGAGGCCGGGGAGATGGCTCAGTGGAGTAAGTGCTTGCCTGGCAAGCGCAAGGTCCTGAGTTTAATCCCCATAGGGGATCCTCCTAATTACCCAGTGTCCATTTCCTGCTCTCAAAGGACTGGTCATACCCTGTTGAGATTGTGTTTATTAAGCTGCAATATTTACTAAATTCTAGCCTCTTAGGAGGTCGTAGGTGTTTCGTCCTTTGCCCTTCAGTTCCCCCTGAGTAGTGCACAGGATCCCCCATACCAAGCAGGCATCCAGGAAACACACGTTGATTGACTGAGTTTCACCTAGGTAACCAGAAGTGTGAAGGAGGGTGGCTTGAAAAATTACACCTGTCACACGCGTGTACTGTATCACATACTTTACTCACAAATGTTACTGAGAAGATTGCTTTAATTAATATGCGTATTTGGCGTTTAACTAGAGAGCAATGTCAGTATTTTACTTCAACCTCACTGAAGCTTTGGGATGGAAGTATTAAATCTGCTTTGTAACACACGAGAAACAGTCCCAGAGAGAGTAAGGTGAAAAGAGAGAGAGAGAGAAGCTAAGGTGGTATGAAAGAAAATGCTAGAGTCAGGATTCTGGACAAAAACTGCCTAACTATAATCCCAACTCTAGCTGGGCGTGGTGGCACACTCCTGTAATCCCAGTGCTCAGGAAGTTGAGGCAGGAGGATTGCTGTGAGTTTGAGGCCAGCCTGAGCTAAAGAGCAGAAACTCTGTCTCAAAAAAGTAAATTAATTAAATTAAATTAGGGCTCAGCAGTCCAAGTGGCTGCCTGGGAAGCGGAAGGACCGGGGTTGGATCCCTGGTACTACATTCCTTTCCAACCCATAACACCTGGGGTACTGACCTCGAAACTGGGCATGGTGGCACACAACTGTAATCCCAGAGCTGGGGAGGCTAAATAAATAAATTAACTCAATCAAAATAAAATCCAAGCTCTTTGCATAGCACCTTGACTTTCTGTGAAGTAAATAGAAGGGGTAAAAAGGAAGAGAAAGAAAAAGGAAGAAAAGAAGGAAAGTCAAAATTAGTTCTCTTTCAGCACTGCCTGACCCTAATCCTTGCAAAATTATTTAAACCCAAATCATTGCACTGTACAAGGGCCAAGCTTTCAATTTTAACACATACGATTTTGAAGGGAAAATTATGGAAATAAACCAGCTCTCTGTCCTGGAGCTGCCACATGATGTCCTGGGTGTGACATCAGAGCACAGAGAGGGTAAACCTTGGTCCCACACGCCTTCCTGTGCAGTGGCTTTGGTCCGCAGGTCGGCATGGTTGGTTGCGTCCTGCTTGTGGCCCTGCCTTCTTGATTCAGGCCTGATCTGAGCTTGCTGGCGTGAGTCACGTTGTCCCGTGGAGGATGAGTCAGAGTGCTTGGCCCAGCACTTTAGCCAAGCGAGGTTAAGGATCAATACCGAGTCATAAGAGTATTCACAGAGGCGGCAGAGGAGGCCTCGCAGGCTCGCTGCTTGAGCCTGGTTTATAAACAGCCTTTCTTGGCAAGTGCAGCAGATTCAGGACACATCTACGCCCTCACACACCCAGCCACTGCGGCATGTGCATCGCGCCAGAGCAGCGCCATCCCTCTTCTCCTCAGAAAGAAAGCCAGCTCTAACATGGGCTCCCCCCTATCAAGCCAAGCGGGACAGTGCAGAAAGACTCCACGTAGGGCCCATGCTTCCTTTAGAGAAATTCCTCGGATGATTCCAAGATGACAACTATCTTGCCGTGCGGAACCTTCCCGGTCACGCTTGCAGCTACATTTCTTTCCTCAGAAGCACACATGAGGTGCCAGGTTTCATGCTCAACTCTGCGGTCAAATTGTAAACTGAAAGAACTGGTCCCTGTTCTTGGGATGCAGAGTCTCGAATAAAGCTAGAAAATCAAATAATTACAAAGCTGTATAGATGAGTATAAGCTGAAATATTTCTTTCATAGAAAATAATGAATTAGAATTCTTTAGTATATAATGAACTGATTTTTGTAAGCAGTTCTAATTGAAATTTCACTTATAATAACTAAAATGTTGCCAATCATTCCTACAAATACAAAGGCTGCTAAATTAATGAGGAAGGCAAAATTATTTCTCGGTTGAAAGAGATGCAAGCATTTCAAAGAAGGAAATGATGCAGGAAATCATTCCAACAGCTATGGATACTAACCATTACCTAGTTATTATGTGAGGCTTAGCGAAAGAAGGATACTCATTTTATTATGAAGCTGTAGGGGGCCGGGGAGATAGCTCAGTGGAATAAGTACCTGTCTGGCAAGCACAGGGTCCTGAGTTAGATCCCTGGTACCACCAAGAATAAAAATATAAGTATAGATAAATAAATAAAAGATTTAAAACAAAAAAAAAAGAAACTTTAGAATTGGGAAGGGATTCTGTAACAAAATCCTATTCACTCTGACGAAAAGAAAATCAAGTCTCAGAGAAGGTGAACGGCTCACTGAATGTCAAGAGTGGTGACATGGTACTCAGTGTTCCTGATTCAGCATTCTCTTCCCCAAAGTAAGTGGCAGTGAGTCCTAGACATTTTTGAATTTTGCTTAAGACTGCTACTAATTTATTACAGAGGTAGTAGATTACTTCTAAAACATTCTCTCTCTCTCTCTCTCTCTCTCTCTCTCTTTCCCCCATCCCTCCCTTTAAGACAAAATGATCACCTATTAACTACTGTCATTTGTTTCTTAATGACAGAAACATTCTGTGAAATGAACCTTACAGAATGTACCACTCTGCTGTCACCACACAACATAATCTGTGGGGCCACCACTATACGCACAGTTTGTGGTTGACTTCGTCACCATTATGTGTTGCAAGGCTAGATGTAATGACCTGCTTCCCATTGCTCATGGTGTAAGGCAAATACAAAAGAAAAGCTGATGTCTGTTAATTCAAACCCAACAAAACATTGGTAGATAAAGCACAGTTGATTAATTGGCATTACTTCTCTTGTACTCAGAGATCGTTTGATTTTCGTGTAAGACAGTTTAGTGATTAAACACGAAGGCCCAAGTTGAATAGATCACAACTCTTTCAAGAACTCAAGATAAGTACTATATTATTATACTTAATTTTTGGCAAGAAACAGTTTTTTCCAAGGTGACTTTCAAATATGTTCCATCCTGTGGCTATGCAGGATTTTCCTTAGAAACTCAATCTAACTTATATATTCAAGCAGCATAAGTCCATCTATAGTTGTTGAAGAAAAAAGACAACTGGAGAAAAGGAACCTTAAGCATAAATTTCTTCAAAACAGAAATGTGATAAGCGTCACCCAGCTCCTAGAGCTATAAACGTGCCTGGAGCTCATCATGTGAACTTGAGTCATTCAGCTCAAAGCAAAGGCCGGGGAAGAGAGTTGCTCCATCCGCCAAGGGTGTGTGTCCATGACGCGGCATCTCTTTGTGTAGTCCTAAGTCTTCTCATGTAAATCATTGAAAACCTGGGGAGAATCACCTTGTTTCTTTCTTAGTGCAGGTAAAACACCCTGTGCATTTTATTTCTTGTTTCAAATTACTTGCTCCAGAATCTAAATAAGACTCAAAACATGTCCCAAGGACAGAGAGATATGCTGTGAAGATAACACGCAGACAGGAGGCTTCGAGTCAAACCTGAAAGTGTGCATGAATCATGTGTGCGTTAGCAAATGGGGCGTGTGCATTGAGATAAGAGGGGAAAAAAACTCACTGAGAGCCCAGAAAGCCAACAGATCTTTTTAAATTTTATTTTATTGTATTTATTTATATTTATTTATTTAGTATTTTTAGGGAGGGGTCTACAGGGTGTTCAGGGTCTCACTACTACATCGGACTTGTAGTGATCCACCTGTTTACAGCTTCCCAAGAGCTGGGATTACGGGCGCACACCACCACGCCCAGTTTCAATTGCCATCTCAGCATGCCCTGGGGGGCTGGGCCGGCGTGGCAGGCCCGGAGATTGAATCTCTGGCCCCTGCGCCTGCTTGCAGTTGTTTTAATCCGATGAGCTATTTGGCTGGCCCTTTAAAATTTATTTTAAAGAAATAAAAATTAAAAAACAATAAAAATGTTACAGAAATTCAAAACAAGATGATAGGAAATTGGCAATGGCTGTTACGTTGCACACTAGTATCTTCCAAGTAGTGCTTAGATCATCAGACCATCAGATAGAGGCATGCAAAACTGATCAAACAATATAAACACTAGCTGTTCTTTCAATGAACTAATAGGAATTAGTAGTACAATTATCTTAGCTATCTTGTACCTACATACATTTTTTTTCTTCCTTCTGAGATGTTGGTATACTCGTACCCCAATGAACAGACTTCAAAATGTTAAAATTATTAAACATTCTTTAAATTGATGTTTCTATGTTTATCAGTTTTCCCTAATTTATAAGAGCCATATTGGATCTGTGAGTAAGGTCCCTCAGAGATAAATAGTAAAGAAGTAAGTATGCATTCTTTCAATCAAAGACATTGCATCAATAAGGCAAACCATACTTTATGATATTACATTACAGCCCTATTATATGACTCCATAACATTAACCTTAAATCTGATGCAGAAAAGAAAATTTCTATGATAAAATTTTATAAATTAGCTTACATGCTTAGCTTTTCTTTCTATGTATTTAGTACAGGTGATAGAATCTCACTACACAGATCAGACTTGTAATAATCCTCCTGTTTTCAGCCCCCCAAGTGCTGGGATTGCAGGCTTGTGCCACCACCCCCAGTCTCAATCGCTATCTCTGCGCACCCTCAGGGGCAGCACACCAGGGATCAAACCCCAGTCCCTGAGCCTGCCTAAGCAGGCACTTTAGTCCATGAGCTATCTCACCAGCCCACATTTTTACCTTTTATATTATATTTTTCTGTGGCAGAATTTACATGTGTAAAGTAATAACTGACACCAAAAACAAAAGCAATTTACCTTAAAGAACACAGAAGATATCTTCAAAAATAATGGAAAACATAATATTCTAATAATATAGTAATTGTACTTTGCAATGGTCAAAATATCAAATGAGAAACTTAGTGCTGTAACTCCAGAAAGTGTGGTGACTGCCAGTTTAAAATGAGAGAAGCATATATATCCATCTCCCTCAAGGAACATACAGGATCCTTTTAAGATAAGTATGTTTGAATAAACTGCTTTGGACAATACTGCTTCCATGGTAGGTTTTGGGCTGTCTTTCATATTTCTATATTTTTACAGATGCCTTTGGTACCATTGCAAAAGCTACACTGGGAATGCAATCTTTGCCACTCGGCAGAGTGTACATAATTGAACATCAGAGTTAAGATTTTGTTGTTGGTTTTGTGTCTGAGGCAGGCTGGAAAGACCTTTTGGTTGGATTTTACTAAACAGAAAGAGGGATAAGCTAGTGTTTTTAAAAAAAAAAGACATAGTCAAAAGAAAAACCATCAAATCAGTGTTCTTTGTGAAACAGCAAACAATAGTAGAAAAGTTGGTTAACAGGTACACTATGTTGTGTGTGTGTGTGTGTGTGTGTGTGTGTACAGAAACACATGGAAAGCAGCAGACTGAACATACATCTTCTCCCAACCCAATTACTGTGACATGATGAAATAAATAAACAGGTTCTTAACAGGCCTGTACAACAAGGAAGAGTGATGTCAACAACAAAGATATTACGATAATCATAACAACAACAACAAAATACAAAGTAAATAGACTTGAGCTCTTGGCACAAAAAGAGCAGAGAAGAACACATCAGGCAGAGGTGGCATGGGAAGGACAGGATTCATGGGAACTGCAGGCAGACAGAAGTCAAGGAGCTGACTGTCACAGTTGTTTAGAGCCACTGGGCCGCTCAGCCAGCCCCGCACCATCATCTCACACAGCCAGACAGCAGAGATTGCTCAGAGTCCAGAGCAGATGAGTGTGGGCTCTGAAACCAGAGAGATGGGCCAGCCCTTGTCACAGGTAGCTCGTGACGGTCCCCAGCCCTGCTAGAGGCTCCAGCTTCCTCCAGCGAGACCTTGCTGTCCTTCCCAAGTCACTGACCACAGGCTTCTATGACCTCAGTCAGTTCAGATGATCTTCCGAAAACATCTTCCAACAGAACTAAGGCACCAAGAGAAGGACAGATGCAGAATCTAAGAAATCAACAAAACATTAGAACTGTACTGTTAAGCTTAAATCATGGATGAAGAATACAAAAATTATTATTTTTATTATAATTTGTAATTAAAATTTCAAATGCTCTCAAATTTGAAGGTGGTGAAGCATAAAGAAAATAAAAATCCATTCTTGATCCCCTCATTTGTTTTCTGGGAATATGTAAATACTGATGAACTTCAGAGACTAAAACTAACTATATTTAAAGATATATCTTAAGCAGTTAAAAGCAAAATGTCCAAATCAGAAAGGGCACTGATTTATGCAGTATTTTTCTCTTTACAAAGCTACCTTTAGTCAAAGGTCACTGTCTGTCTTGGACTTGCTTTCAATACTATGGTGAAAGGTATACTTTGTTCATTTCAGAAAATAAAGCACAACCTTTCCCTTGAAGTAAATAAATAAACAAATAAATGAGAAATTTCTAGTTAAACATCATGAATTAAGTTTACATTTTTCCTTTATTTTCTTTCAAAAGGCTAATGGAATCATAATAAAATATGGAATATTAATAAATTGAGCACCCACACAAGCACACACACAAAGGTATATACACACAAAGATTTTAATCCAGTTGAGAAAAAAAAAAGGGAATTGAAAAGAAATTATAGCAAGTGGGGATTGTAAAGTTTTCTAAAAGGGGGCAGAATTGCATAAACAGTCACTGATTTTCTCTGAGTGTTTTAGGGGGTCTGGGAATTGAATTCAGGATCTTTGCACAGACTCTAAATCCAGGCTTTATTATTATCATTATTTCTGATAGGTTCTTATTACATCAGTAAGTTGATTAGGCTGGTCTCAAACTATATGATCTTTCTGCCTCAGCTTCCCAGAGTCCTGAGATTACAGGCATGTGCTTCATACCCCACTGGTCACTGATTTAATTCAGAAAAGACTAAATATGGCACCAACAAGAAGCAAGACAATTTGTACCTAGCGGTCAGGCCGACTGGAGACTCATCTGTCATAGTTAGCATGAAGGATGAAGAGAGCCCTTGGCAGGAAGCTGGAATAAGAAGAGCTTAGAAACCCAGAAGTCCTCCCCATCCTGTCATCCAGGAGATTCTTCTGGCTTACTTGAAGAAACAAAAGTGAAGATGCTCAAGACATTAAATCTGAAAAATTATATACTCCCAAGACATAAAACAAAGTTGACAGAGTTCATGAAAGTCTACACCAAAAAAAAATTAAAGTCCTGGGGCGCCTCCAATCTTAGCATGAGAATTACTATCCTCATCTCACCCAGGACAGGAGGCTGGAGATATCCTCTCCAGAGCCAACATCTGGCCTCACAGGAAGATTGACGGATATGCTCGCATCCAAGTTGCATATCACAGTGTCCTCACAGGAGGCCTTTGGGGTCAGGGCACCTTCGGTGTCTGGGGATCTCCTCCCGGTGAAGACGCCATGTGCCATGACATCCGTTGAGCTCTTTCGTATCACCCTTGGAGGGCCCCATAAATAACTCTTTCTACTCTTGATCACTAAGAATCCCAGTCATTTGTAAGACTACCCTTATCCCCATACTCTTGGATCGGCTCCTTATAGCCTGTCATACTTAATATAAATGGCCAGCTTAGGGTCGCCAGATATTTGACGGAAGTTTCCCAACTTGGAAAGCAAAGGAGGATGATGAGACAAAGATTGGACAAAACATCGCAATTCAGAGAACAGAAGAAAACTAAAATTAAACTTTATGATCCATATTTAAAGATATTATAACCGTGAAGCTAATAGGACAAGGCGCTGTTCTATCAAATAGTTTTAATTGTATCATTTTCATCTATCTTTTCTGTATTTGATTGGTATATGTTTGTGATACATGATAAATGCACCTGTCCTGGGAAAATGATGTACATACACAGCATGTTTCGCTGATTGTTATGTCTCTTTCCCCTCCCTTCCCTCCCATACCCCCCACTCCTAGGTCCCCTCCACTCCCTCCGTAGTCCATTGTCCTGTCTGCTTTTATCTTTTATCTCTATATTTATATTTTGGCTTCTCATGTAACTGAAACCATGTGATATTTAATCTTTCAGGTCTGATTTATTTCACTTAGCACTATGGGCTGAAGGCCGCTTGCTTGTCTTCTTAAGAAAAATCATCCGAAAAAGAATTCTTTTCCATGAACAGAAAGTTATTAAGTAAAAAGAAGATGGTTGTGGAAATTGTATAGGAATTAGATCAAAATAATAAAGAGATAGAAACGAGATCAAAGGACGGACCAACAGTTCAGAAACTCAAAGATAGAAATTATTATTTCAAAAAATAAAATGGGAGGGGAAAGGTTTGGGGCCACGGCGCATGCCTAATCCCAGCTACTCCAAAGGCTGGGACAGGAGAATTTTAAGTTCTGAGTTAGAATTCCAGTACTGGAAATAAAAACAAAATGTACAGGAAATCTCAATGAATTCATATAAGAAAATGCATCATAATTGAAATATTATGCTGACTAAAACCTTCAGAATCACAGCAAATATCCCCAGCATGAGTTACTGCAATGTACTGAAACATTAATTTTTCTGATAAAGAAATTACAAATGCTTGCTGAACAAAGGTAGTCATGAGTCCAACTGCTTATGGCAAAATAATTTATGATGGATTCTTCCTGCAGTTGAGAACTTAATCAGTCATAAGACCACATCACGCCCATCCGTGAGCAGTTGCATTGAGAAACGTTTCCTTGTGGTTCGAAGAAGTATCTCTCCCAGATAAGAGTGTTTCACTTCGAGACTCAGTCTCTTCTAGAGCTCCAGACATCAGATGTCTGAAAGCTCCTGATTGCTCAGAGGAAGTTACCCACTAACTGGCTGAAGGACGCCAACGATCCATTTCCCTGCTCCCCTGACTTTCATGCAGTATGAGAACCTTGAATCACTCTACAGAAATATTGTCCACAATGCTTCTTCTCAGACGTACAGAGCCCTTAGCACAGGAGCACAGTGAGACCTGCAAAACAGGGCTCAGGATCTGAACTTTGCTGAGGGACAAGCAAAGCAAGGATTTCATTTATTAAATTATAATTTCAAATAAGGACTGGCCGGCTAGCTCAGCGGATTAAGAGCTTGTTTAGGCAAGTGCGCCGCATGCTGAGCTGGCCCCACCCTCAGGCACGCTGAGCCAGCGATGGAGTCCCGGGCATGGCGGTGCACGTCTGTAATCCCAGCACTAGGAACGCAGAAAACAGGAGGATCAGTACGAGTCCGAGCTGCATAGTGAGACCCTGCACAGACATAAATATTTATATACTTCTCTTTTTTTGTGGAATTTTTCAACTCTTTTCCATACTGGTTGTACAAATTTTCATTCCTACCAAATGTGAATAGTCCTTCTCTTTTGGGGTGTATCTATAGACTTTGTCATTTGAAATAATTCCTTTCTGTGTTCTTGCCACAAATTTGAGATTCAGTTTCATTTGTGTCCCTTCACTTTCTGTTTGTAAAGATTTCTTTGTTTCATGATTAATTTTCATAATCATGTTAAACACACACACATATATATATTATATATATATATGAAAGAACAATAATGTCATAAGCCCCATGTGTCCACTTCAATAATTGTATACTTCTGGTTTGTATACTACTTCTGGCTAATTCTTCTTTATTTATATCCCAACTATTTCCTCCACTCTCCATAGCATTAGATAATTTTAAAACAAAACCAAGACTTTATATCACTTCATACACATACACAAACACATGCACATGCACATACACACACACACACATACACACACATGCATACACATATACACACATTCAGAGACAAGAATTTGCCCCTGAAAGAAACCACAATATATCACCACAATTAAAGGTAGTTAACAGTAATTACAAAATGTTTCCAACTATTCAGTCAGTACTATGATTTCCCTGTCTAATAATTTAGTTTTAGCTGTGCTGAGTTTAATCAAGCCACGTTGCTATTTTATTACCCAGTGATAGGGTATGTATGGAAAAGGGATTACATGTGTTTAATTTCCCCCTTTATTTACTAGTTTTCAAGCTAATGATTGTTTGTCTAGCATCGTCCAAAGGTAACCAATGATTTGGAGGTTTAAGGCTTTGTTTCTGTCGTGTGTGTGTGTGTGTGTGTGTGTACACACACGTTAATATCACTGTGTTTAAATACAGTTGATATGTTTCAGTACATTAAGGCTCTTATTTTACTGAAAGTCAGATTGTTCCATCTTTCCTTAAATAAATCCTTAGAATGAGCCAAGGGAGGATATAATCAGAGCCAGAGTGATGGAGGGAAAGAAGTAGGGAAGGAAGAAGGCAGGAAGGAGGGAAAGATGGAAGGAAGGAAGAAGGGAGGGAGGAATGAATGGAATAAGGAAAGAAGGAAGCCAGAAAAACCAAAATAGTAACAATACTGTCACCTGCAGTAACAGCTTAATTTATTTTTAATTAGTATATAAGAATTGTACA
This sequence comes from Tympanoctomys barrerae, assembly GCA_002564285.1. Taxonomy (NCBI): domain Eukaryota; kingdom Metazoa; phylum Chordata; class Mammalia; order Rodentia; family Octodontidae; genus Tympanoctomys; species Tympanoctomys barrerae. Next base: position 7,453 of record NDGN011196656.1, on the reverse strand, counting down.
TGTTTATACTGCACTGCATGATATCTCCATAATGTGTGATCAAATCAGGTTAATTATCAAATCTATTACCTTAAATATTTACAATTTCTTTGTGGTGAAAACAATCACGATTCTCTCTTGTACATAATTTCAAATATACAGTAAATCCTCATTAGCTATCATCACCCTATTATAAACACTAAAGTTTATTCTAACAAAAGTCATTTTGTACTCTTCAATCTCATTGAGTGCTCTCACTTCCCCCTCCTCATATTTTGCCAACCACAGTCCTTCTATGAAATCAGCTTATATAATGTCTGCGTAAGAGTGAGAACATAAGGTATTTGTCTCTCTGTGTCTGACTTTATTTTGCTTCATGCAATATCCTCCATGATCACCCACATTGTCATAAATGGTTAGATTTCATTCCTTTTATGAATGAGTAATGCACCACATTTTCTTTTTTAATTCATCGATTGATGAACATTCATTATCTCATTTCTTGTGAGTAATAGCAAAATAAATGTAAGTGTACACAAGGCTTTTTGATATATCTATTTTATTTCCTTTGGACATAACCTCAGTAGTGAGAGTTACATTTCACATGGCATTTCTACTTTTTATTTTTTTGTGGGATTTTTCAACTAGTTGCCATACTGGTTTTATGAATTTTCATTCCTACAAAATGTGAATAATCCTTCTTTTGGGGGGATCTATCTATAGACTTTGTCATTTGAAATAATTCCTTTCTGTGTTTCTGCCACCAATTTGAGATTCAGTTTCATTTGTGTCGCTTCACTTTCTGCCTTTAAAGATTGCTTTGTTTCATGATTAATTTTCATAATCATGTTAAACACCTATATGCTTCTCAATTCAAAACAAAATCTACCCAGACACATCTACCTTCTAGTTCTTTTCCCATTTCTTCCATCTTCCATAAATAAATGTACCCACTAGTTTTTTAGCTTAAGCAAATTTGCATTCAGATTACTTTTGCTCTAGATAAACAGTAGCATGCTATACATACTTTTCTCTACCACAATTTCTTTGAATTTAAGATAAACTCCAGAGGTCATTCCATAAGCATACTGATGTTTTTTTTAAGTATGTTACTTCCTAGCCCAGGTGAGATATTTTGGCTGTAAAACAGGATGGTTCGCAGGCTACAGCTACAAAAAGAAAGACTCAATAGAAATGTATTAGCAGAATATGCAGATTAGGGCTTTGTAGTAAAGCTTCACAAAATGACTCACCAAGCTCACAGGATGGCAACATCGTGCTGGGAGAACTAAGAGTAGGTGGCTTTGCTCCTGAGAATCATACACAGTGTACAATTTTACCGTGCAGAAGGTTTGCGCTACTACAATTTTCCTTTGCCTTGCCTTTTTGAAAAGTACTGTTCGTTCCTATTTTAGAGGCACCATTTGCATTCCTATTATCCACACTGAAGTGTGATTTCCATTTTTATCTTCCCTTTGTTATTTGTTTTCATGCCAGCATCTCTCCTTGTGCTCTTTGCTTTTTCTTTATCTTGCCCTTAAATAAAGGGCTCATGCTATGGGAACAGTGCCATGAGTTTTCCAGCCAGCATGCCAGGCCTTGTCCCAGTTTAACAATATAAGTTCTCTTGAACCATTGCCAAGCAAGCTAGGACATCCCACACGTTTGCTAAGGAAACACCTTCATGACTAACGGGCCTTAAATTAAAGCATTTTAAAATCAAAACTAGAAGGGGTTTTCTTTAAAAAAAAAAAAAAAGAAGAAGAAGAAGAAGAAGAAGAAGAAAAGAAAGAAAGGATGCTCTGCAGCTAAGGAAAAAAAGTGTAATTCCCTAGGAGTTTCAAATTGCCCTACTATGGCCACACAGGGCTTATCTGAGTGGTAGACTCCCAGCAACCCAACCCCCAATCCCAAGGTGCCTGGAGAAAGAAAGCGAGTCTGCTCATACTCACCTGTGTCTCTAACTGAGCCGCCTCTGCTCTATGGTGTTTACGAGTTTCGGTGTGTGGTTGTGCCAAGCTCTTTCCCTGAGAACAGAAGTAGAAACACTCAAGACCCTGCACATTCTGCATGCTGCCGGGTCACCAGATCGCATTCCACCCCTTTCCCTTTTCATCCACTTCCCACAAATTATAAAACCTGTCCCGACCCACAAGGCCATTCCACATCTTTATACAAGCTCTCACTCTAGTCTGAGGACACTTTGACCACTTTGCAGGTGAATCCTCCTTCACTCTTAAATACCCCATGCAGCTCGAGCTTCTCTCGAAAGTCTTCCTGGTACATCTTCTCCTCCCACCCAGAATAGTTGGTCATTTTTTTCTCTTTATGATTTTTTATGTGTCCATGGAACTGTGACCAATTCAAGAGCAAAGAACATATTTCATTCAGGTGTTCTCTACCACCTGGCATCGTAGTGCTTGTGCTCGACAAAGGATGGTTGGCTAAATGAGGAGAGGACATGGACATGGGGCTGGACTCTCCGGAGGAAAGGAGAAATTACACTACCACCCACCTACATGAATGCTGCACTACAATATCTAAAGCCAGATTGCTTCAGCTTTGCATCTCTGAGAAGAAGGATTTTAATAGATCCCTCATTTCTGATCATTGCAACATAAATGGGCTGTAGGATGGGAACCTACAGCCAAACATAGACAATTTTTTGACTTAGAGGTAAGGTTAATTTTTTTCATTGTCTGAACTTTTGCCCATCCAATCTTCAAGACCTGAAAAATCATCCCAGGAGCTTGCTGTCTTCAGTTGTGCCTTCATGTATGGCTGCCTACATCAGTCCAATCTTTACTCTAATGTCCATCTTCACCTTCCATTCCTACCTGCTGCCTCTGACTGAAGATTAGTCTGAGCTCACATCCACAGATCCTGGTGGAAAAGTGGCCAAAGTTGCTAACTTGATTACTTTTTCTTTCTTGATGAAGGAAGATTAGAACAGAGGCTCCTTGCTTGAGAGAATGATTCCCCTACATAGAATTATAGATGGCCCAGCCTTATTCTCTAATAGCTATGGGCTTGAACTTCATAAGATCGATCCATTCTTTTTAAAGCACTTTCTTGAACTTTCTCAAAATTTTTTGAAGACCAAACTTTTTAAAGTACATTTTTTGCAGGGATGAGGCAAGTTTTAAAACTACAAAGTGAGAAGAGACTTCATGCCCTCTAACGAAAGCCACCAAAAAAAAAAAAAAAAAAAAACAAATCCCACCTGCTGTTATTGTACACTTCCTGCATGGGAAAGCAGTGACTTCACAAGTAGGCCAAGAAAACAGAAGGGAAACACCTCCCTCTCTATATGCAGCACAAGTCACTCCTATTCTACTTATTTTTTTTTCAGCATCTGATAATGCAGTGAACTAATTTGGGGTCAGCTCCCTGATCACAGAAATGAAATTTTATTTCTTATTACATTTACACCTTTGCAATAGAGTTAATTTTTAGATGCAAGTTCACTTAAAAGCTAATCAATACATAAAACCATTTCCCACTCCTCCTGACCCTACTGAAGGGGTAGGTCAGATGTCGGAAATTCCAATGATTAGGACATTGAATGGCTTCATTTGCACTTTTTTCTCTCATGCTCTGGTTTCTCTTCAGATCTCATAAATCTATCCCCTTTTAATTTTTTCTAAGTCTCTCTTTTTTTCTGGTAGCCACTCTTCTTAGCCTGACTCTTGAGGTTTGGAGTTTAACAGGGCAGCTTCCTCTCATACTAAATATGTGATATTTTGTAGGCTTCTTTTCCATTCACTAATATTTTGGAGGGATTTCCAGGAAAATCTTTGTTTCCCTAGTACCCCAAAGAAATTAAGGATTTGGGTCTAGAGAGATGATGTATATGTGGTCTCCAAGCAATTCAGGGCATTCCATCCTTAGCTGCAAGTTTTGCAAAAGGAGAGGGAGAAGTGGCTCACCTCTTCTGTCTCACCAAACTCCATCTTTCGTGAAAAACGAGCTCAGCTGTCAACAGCCTGGGCAGGGGCTGCTATCTACCACATCACAGCTGACTGAGAAGAACAGGATGTTTTCAGTACAGCACAAACCTCTGAGCTAGCGTCAAACCTGATTTCCCAGATGAGTGTTGACCTTGTTTCCTCCCATGTTCAAGAGACAGTGCTGGTGCTCCATAAAATGCAAGCAAATTTCACATGAGAGTGGCACCGTTTAGATCTGATAAAACTTCTTCTTCTTTTCATTGTATCAATGAAAAGAGAGGTCCACTGTGGACTCACAGGGCTGGTGCTCTGACCCCAAGGCTGCTTGACTGTAACTGAAACAGGCCCCAAAGCAGTCAGTTGCAGGGCATCTGTCAGGGAAGTCAGAGTTTCCTTCAGACTCTCCAGCTGTAAAATGGAGATGCAGAAGGCAGTGGTTATTATTCTGTTAAACGTGGCCGGATACTCAGAGAGCAAAGCGAGATAATGTCGGGAGGCACTGATAAGGAAGTGAGGGAGAAGAGGGTAAAATCCCTAGTACTAGCCTTGCTGTGTACATGTACACACTTAGTTGTGATCTTCACCACATTTCAGTTCAAAAATAGGCTAAATCTATACAATCTACCAGTTCTTGTTTCCATCAAAACTTCATGGTGAGTTAATTCCGTGCTGATAGAGCCTCAAGCTTTAGAATCAGATATATCTGAATTTGGCTCTGGATCTAAGAGGACTGGTGGCAGAATTTTATGCAAGTGTCTTTACTTTTATGAACCTATTGCCATTCACAGAAAGAGTTAAATGACCCTTTATGCTGGGTCTATCCCTGGAGCGGTATTCAAGAAAGTGTTATTATTACTATTGCATCAGTGTATTAATCAGGAACAGTTGGAAGTGAGACAGTTCCAACTCAAGCTGTCTTAAACAAAAAAGAGAAATCATGCCCACATAGAGCTGAAAAACTCCAGAGGTAAGTTTAATTGAGCCACAGAAAGAACTTGGGGCTCAAATGGCGTCCCAAGACTTAGTCTCTGCCCTACCTTCTTCGGACTGTGTGTTAGTATTGCTATTTTGGCTGCATTTTTCTGCAGGTCCCAAAGCAGCTCCAGACTTACCATTCTCCCAGCCCAGAAGCTTTGGCCCTCCCAAATGCTTCTTTGTGCCTGCTGGCTGGGATGCCGTGGCCATCCCAGACCATATCTGTGCAGCAGACTTAGGATGAACAATATGTGCTGAGCCTGTCGATCTAAAGTTTTCACCACAAAACTACCTCTTCATGATACTGGCAGAAATGACATTGCAGGGAATCTTTAAAGAATGGAGTAACATGGACTGAAAATCACCACAGCTGTTAAGAGGTGGCTTTTTATCCAGAAAACTCTTCACTGTCCTGGCACCATGATATATAGCTCTAGAGCTGGACAGTGAGAGGGTAGAGCCCAACTTCCTACAGTACTGAAGACTTGGAGAAAGCAGCAGTGCTTGCTGTGTTACCCATCTATATTCATCAATGACTGAAGTTCTCCTTCCCTCTGTTCTGGGGCAGAGGAGCAGCGCACCTGCTTGCATTTTTCCAAAGTAAGCCTGGGCAAAGCAGGGCATATGTGGCACGCAATCACACACAGAGCAGGTGATGAGTCCAGTGGGAGAAAGGGAATGATCCTGAGATCTGGGGCACTGCCAGTAGAAAATCCACATGCATGAAAGCAACAGGCTTCATGCTGGTGCTTTGAAGGGAGTGGAGGAGGGAAGAGCCAGAGAGAAGGTAAGCAAGTGCATGATGGGAAATAAAGGGATCACTGAGTTTCGTCTATTTCTGTAAAAGAAAAACAAGCTTAAACCATGTCTAGAAATGTAGGCCCAGATGCTGAGTGTGTTGGCACATACCTCTGACCCCAGATCTCAGGAGCCTGAGGCAGGAAGGTAGTCACAATTTTGAGGCCAGCCTGGGCTACATAGTGAAGTTAAGGCCAGCCTGAACTACACAGAAAGACCTTGTCTCAAAAAAGCAAAACAAAATCAAGAAAAGAAAGGTAGGAACTAGAAGTGCTGAAAGCAAAACAATCCTCTGGACTTCAGAGGGATTTTCATCCTGGGATCTGTATAAGGAATTTACTGAAGCCATTTTTGTCACCCTAAAACAAACATTGGCTGGTTGCCTCTGTGTATATAAAAACATATCTGGCCCAAGAGATGTAGGGCAGCCTGGATCACAACAGTACAACAAAGCGGCAGCATGTTAACGTCTGTACCTTCAAGGTCTGGTGACACGCTCAGCACTGCGTATGTGCTAGACAGCTCCAACGCCACCTTTGGCACTGACGTCCCTGCAGGCAGAAGAACAGAATTATCAAGGCATTGTTGGTTATTTATGATCTGGAGCTAAGCACGTAAGAACTGGTTTTATCCCACTGGAGCTACGTTTAATTTGGAGTTGCAAATGGTGTTATCATGAAGTTAGTTTTTCCTACAAAGAAAATACAGTGCACTTAAGCCCTTCTTGAAGTCATCTCAAAGCACAACGAAGTTCCGGCAAAAAGACCTCCCTCCTTCTGATTTCTTCTACTACCTCACCATAAAGTTGCTAAGTCACCGAAGATGAGTCTTCTTAGCAGAAGCTCTTTCTCAAACCCCTCAAGTAGTATGCCTTCCATGTCCTTCCGAACAGCCCAGAATGAATAATTAAACTTTCCCAGATGGAGAAACTGAAACACGGAACGATTACACAGCTTATCTCAGATGACCTTGTAAGTCATTCGCCGAGCGTGGGGCCCCTACCAGCTAAGGATGCACACACATGCTGACACTGACAACTTGATCTCATCCTTGTTTCTGGGCTGAACACTAGACAAATCCACCCGCTGGCCACAAATACCTCACACTGCTGTGAAGATGACAAATTCAATCAGATCCTCAGTAAACAGATCTAAATCCGGGCTGACACCACCTTCATTAGATCGCAAAATCCTACCTGTATAGCTCTGAGAGCCCTCGATGGGCCTCGCTATATAACATAGTTGATTTGAAGTCAGAAAGGACTCTCAACAAAGTGATGACAGATGACACTTATGAAATGTAGGGAGGATTAGAAAGACAAAAATCAAGAAAATGAAACAAATCACATGAAGTACTACCTAAAGCATCAACTTCTTAATGGGCTGAAAACAAAGAAAAGGAGAATCCAGTTATTTAAAAACACAAAGAAAGAAATGATGAAAACATTGTCCCAATCACATCATCATGGAGATGAACAGAATCTTCTCTTTTGAAACTAAATTTTGGGTTAGTTGTTTCCTTTTACAAATTTTATGTTTGCCAGTTAGAAAAAAATGCCACCTTCTAGACTTGGAAAAAAATCATCTAACCCCAAATAAGCCATTTTCCTTCTTTTTAAAAATATTCTGTTACTTTTTTCAAAGATGGTGCCAGCAAGACCAGCACCTCAGATAAGCAGTCAGTGGCCATTGAGTTAATGAAACGTGAGAAGGACCAGAACCCTGCCTGCCATGGTAGAGGTGGTGGCGCCA
>NDGN011196628.1:0-15785 GCA_002564285.1 Tympanoctomys barrerae | reverse complement strand
AACTCAGGCCCTTGTGCTTGCCAGGCAAGCGCTTATTCTACTGAGCCATCTCCCCGGCCCAAGCTTGGGGTTTTAATACTGCAGCTCAGGGCCTGGGGCTCAGGGTCTTCACCTCAAGGCTGTGTGGAGCAGGAGTAAGGCGGGTAACAAGGTTAAGGCATGGCCCAGGATTCTCTGCTTCTGTCTCTTGGCTGGAAGACTTCACAGTGAAGTCACACCTGGAAAGGCCTGGCTCTGTAGGGAAGCACAGGGGCCCCTCTCTGGCCTTGCTCCTCTGTCCTGGTGGTTAAGGGTCAGGCCTCATTGACCTGACTCTGCTTTCTCTCCCCAGGGAAGGGTGATCTGATTGGCTGTGAGTTGCCCCGCCGGGAGCAGGTGGTAAAGGCCAATGCTGATGTGAAAGGGCTGACTTACTGCGTCCTGCAGTGTCTGCAACTGGCTGGGCTGCATGAGAGCCTTGCACTGTACCCTGAATTTGCCCCTCGCTTCAGCCGTGGTCTACGAGGGGAGCTCAGTTACAACCTGGGTGCTGGGGGAGGCCCTGCGGAGGTGAGGGTGCTGGGTACGTGCATGGAGGGGCTAGGAGGAGTGCCTGGGGAGGTGGGCAAAGGCTGGGGGTGGTGGGATGTTGGGGGTCCCAGCCTGATGTGAGAGGCCCTACACACACATGCGCACGCGCGCACACACACACACACACACACACAAACACAGAGCAGGGTCCCACATTCCCTGGCTTTTCACTTCCACATACTTTGAAAAGCCAGCCTGACTATATTCAGCCATTCCTCTCAGCCCAGGACACCTGGGGCCCATCCAGTGCAGTCTTAGGGATACTGTGCATGCTGGTGTCTGCAGATCATCGCAGGCTGTGGGTGGAGGCTGGGCAAGGCAGGGACAGGCACCAATTTTCCATCTTAACTCCAGGCTGCTTTTCAAGGGAGTTCTTCAGCCAAGCCTCCATGACATGGCAAAACAATCCTGTCTAAGGAACTTTTGAATTTTTCTGGGTGATGTCACTAGTACCAAGCCTATCTGAAGCACTGCATTTTCTCAGTTCTGTGAACCTGAGGGACCAAGTAGGGGGTGGTGTGTTCACACTTGGCTAGAATTTTAAGGGCCAGCTAATGCATCCAGGGCTTGGCAGCTTCATGGTGACAGTAGCGAAGTAGATCACTCTGGGCCTCTTCCTGGGCAGTGGCAGCACTGGGTATTCTGTTTTCACAAAGATGGTTTGTGTTCTACTGTAGGGGGGTTGAATAGGACACGACTGGCCATACATACTGACCCCATGCCCTCCCTATCCTCAGGTAGACACCAGCTCTCTGAGTGGTGACAACACTCTCATGTCAACACTGGAGGAGAAGGAGACAGATGGAGAGCAGGGTCCCACAACCTCCCCAGCCCCAGCCGATGAGCCCTCCAGCCCCCTCCTGTCCCCCGGCTGCACCTCTTCATCTTCAGCTGCCAAACTGCTATCCCCACGTCGAAGTGTGCCCCGGTCACATCTAGGTGCCCGAGGGCGTCCAAGCAGGACGGGAGCTTTGAAGCCTGAGGCTGGTCACTCTGCCCACCCACAGACACTGGAGGGGCTGCGACTGCACCCCATGTCATGGAATACGCCCCTGGATCTGAGCCCCAGGTGAGCAGGCCTTAGTCCCCGTGAGAGGGCTGAGGTGAAGGCAGAGGCCTAGCTGGCTATACCTCAGTCTGAGCACCCATCTCTCCATGTTTATTCCTCAGCCTGCATGGTCCAAGCCTGCCTCCTAGAAGCCTTCCCTGTCTTCCTGCTGCCTCACTCCCCTACTGGTGTGCACTGTACCCTGCTCTTGCTGTTCTGGGTTGCTTGAGCTTGGCTCCCCAGCTAATATGAGAGCTCCTAGGCACTATGTTTTAGCTTTCTCTTAGGACCTCCCGGTCCCCTGGCCAACTTCGGGCTGCTTCAGTTACTTGTGTATGGACACTGAGCGACCTAACCCCTGTAATGCCACAGTGTGTACATCCAACTGACTTGTGCTATTTGATTTGTTGGGTCCACAGGGTTGTAGACGGCATTGAGGACGGCTGTGGCTCTGACCAGCCCAAGTTCTCTTTCCGGGTAGGCCAGTCTGGCCCAGAATGTAGCAGCAGTCCTTCTCCTGGACCAGGTACAGAGCCCTGGGTTAGTGTATGTTGCTAGGGGTGGTCCCATGTCCCATAGATCTCAGGCACTGTTGGCCTCTGAGCCGAGCACTGGAGAAGCTGGCAGGGGCCAGAGGCCCTCTTCTCACCCGTTCCCTGCACCACTGAACAAGGGTGTGGTAGTGAAGGCCGGCATTGGACCTTGGTTTGGTCTCTTCTCTGTGAGCTTTCTAGCACTGGGAACTTGGCCTCTTAACTCTAGCTTCTTTTCTATAAAAGAGGTTGTTAGGCTCATTGTTAAGTAAGAGAATGGAATCAAAGCCCAGAACAAGGAACAGGCACGAGAACAACTTCCTGAGGGGCAGGAGAGCACAGGCAGTATGAGCCCAGGCTGCTTGGAGAGAGATTCCTGCCCTTGGCATTTGGGTAAAACTACACTTCTTGGGCCAGAAGTTGTTCTTGGGAGTCAGGTTCTGCCAGGTCGGTGTAGTCTGTTTCACTGGGAGCTGAGGTTGGAACCCATGTCATCTTTTCTCAGCCTCAGCTGATAACCTTATCCTGTCCACAGAGAGTGGCCTACTCACTGTCCCTCTCGGGCCCAGCGAGACAAGGAATACAGACACACTGGACAGGCTGCGGCAGGCGGTGGGTGAGGGCAAGGCAAGGCTGGGAGGGAAGGGGCAGGTTCTGCCTTGGCCAGGAGTGGAACCACTGACCCTGTCTCCTCCCTTCCCCAAGGTAATGGAGCTGTCTGAGCAAGTGCTACAGATGCGGGAGGGACTGCAGTCCCTTCGCCAGGCTGTGCAGCTCATCCTGGCCCCTCATGGGGAGAATCCATGCCCTCAAGCATCTGGAGAGGGGCCTTGCCCTGCCAGCACCTCAGGGCTTCTACAGCCCCTGCGTGTGGACACTGGGGCATCCTCCTACTGCCTGCAGCCTCCAGCCAGCTCTGCCTTGAGTGGGACCTGGCCCCACCTTCGTCCAGGGCCCCCTCCCCTCATGGCACCCTGGCCCTGGGGTCCCCCAGCATCTCAGAGCTCCCCTTGGCCCCGAGCCACAGCTTTATGGACCTCCACCTCAGAATCAGAGCCCCCAGGCTCAGGAGAACTCTGCTCTGAGCCCAGTACCCCAGCCTTACCTCCTCCTGAGGAAGGGACCAGGCCTGGGCCCCTGGAACCTGTGAGCCAAGCTGAGGCTACCAGCACTGGAGAGCCCCCACCAGGGTCAGGGGGCCAGGCCCTGCCCTGGGACCCCCATAGCCTAGAGATGGTGCTTATTGGTTGCCACGGCCCTGGAACAGTCCAGTGGACCCAGGAAGAAGGCACAGGGGTCTGACCGCCAGCCCAAGCTCCATGCTGCAGATGCACTGCCCTCGGCTCCTCTGCCCAGCCTCAGGACTCCATGCTGCCCACTGGCTCAGGACAGGGAGCTTGAGGACGAAGGCAAGCTTGGTCCAGATCTTGAAGGTGGCTGGACTTCAGGGATAGGAATCTACAAGTCCTCACTCCTGGGGCCCCCTCCTCAGACAGCTTTTGTTGACCTTGTCACTCTTGCAGGCTGGAGTCAAGAGGCCTGAAGACAAGGAGAGGTCTGGCATCCTTTGCATGTGCCCATCTCTACCTTTCCTTACATTTTTTAGATTAAAAAAAATAATAAAGAAACTACTTTGGAACGTAGTGCTTTTTATTTACAAAAGAAAAAGAAATCTGAAGCTAATCTGCTGGAGACACAGGAGTGAACATGGTAACTGGGGAACATGGGGAGTGCAGTCTGCAGAGAGGAGGGGGCTCCTGCTGCAGGGAAACACAAGGGCTCCAGCCTCCCTGCATCTCCAATCTGGGCCAGCAGCTGGGGCTCCTGCTACCCTCTAAAAAAAAGTTTTTTCCAAAGCCTGAATTCTCAGCTCAAGGGGTTGAAATGACAGGGGAAACCAAGGCCAGAGAAAGCCCATGTTCCTGTTCCCATGCCTCACTGTGGTATGATCTTGGCAGCCTCTGCCCGGATGAGGGCAATGAGGTCCTGGTTGATGAGGAAGACAAATCGCAGGCTAGCAATCTAGGTGAAGAGAAAGGTGACTCAGGATGGGGTACAGGCCAGGCCCACACAGCAGCCTGCACACTCATCCTGGCCTTTCCTTCTTCCCAGCTCACCTCCACCACAGAATTGTTGCTGAGGCGCCATTTAGATCCACACAGCACTGGCCGTCCATCAATGTAGATGGGCCGTCGGCCCTCATTGGCAATAAAGAAATCGCCATTGTTTTTCAGTTTGATGACACCTACATAAGCAAAAAGGAAAACAACTAACAGAATTGGGGAAGGCCAGAAGACCACTAAGAGTCTGCAGGTACTATACTCGTTTCCTGGGGACAGGGTCCTGAAGGCATCTAAGATGCCCAGGTCAGAGGTCTTGAAATACAGGCTCCTTCGGCCTGTACTGGCTAGTCCATGTGGGCTCCCAGGGCTGGAAAGGGCAGCAAGAGGCTGGAGGACGGGTGGACAGGTGTGTGGGAGGTGACAGAGTACCTTGCTTCCGGGAGATCTTCCAGGCTGGACCCTCCAGAGACAGGTCTACATCAATCTGGTTATCCTTGGTTGCTCTGCCCAGGGTGATCTAGGGAAATGGGGCAAATGAGGGCTGGGACCTAAGGAATGGAAGATGGAGGTCCACACGGAGCAGGCAAAGATGGAAAATCAAGAACTAGACAGGACAGTGACAGAACTGCCAGGAAAGGACAAAGATGGGAAGGGCCTGCCTCACCTCACGTGAGCGCATCAGGTACCGCACCATGCGGCCCCGCAGCACTGCCAGGGTCTGGTTGTCAAAGTCTGGAGAGCTCATGCCTGAGGAAAGAGGAGGTAAGGAAGGGTCTGAGTGGGAGGCAAAGAACCAGAGCAAGGTCTTGAGCAAAAGGAGCTGAGGCTCAGGAAAGGAGGGTGCACCCAGCTAGGAAGCAAGAGGGTCTTAGGTGAGGTGGGGGATGCTGAAGAGTGACCCTTCTGCTTCCCTGGCCACCTCACCTGTAATGCTGTCCACTAGCACCTGCCACTTATGCAGTTCCTGCTCCAGCTGGCGGATCTCTCGCTTCTGGCGCCGGTCAGCCACTGTCAGCTCTGGAGTAAGATGGAGTGGTAAGGAGGGACATGCCAAGGCCACCAGCACTGAGTACTGATCCTGGAGCTTCCAGCTCCTCACAGGCCCCACCAGGGCACTTACCATGCTCCAGGACCTCATCCCGCATGTCCCTGAGGGTGAGACAGAAGACAAAGCAAGTCCACTTTTAGCTCACCTACCATACAGCTCATTAGGGTACCCCTCACCCCTTTAGCCAACGGGCTCAGAAGACTGCTTACTAGTGGTGGCCTGGCCTCCCTCCCCAGGATTAGGGTGGGAATAAGGGTAAGGCAGGAGCATAAGTGGCCCCCAGAACAGAGGGTGCACCAGGGAGGCCAAGCACAATAGCTGCAACCACAGCCTGAAGGCAGAGTCAGGCTGGACAGCCTGGATGCTCTACCACAGGAGGTCAGGCTTTCTCCACCCCACCTGGGCCCCAGCTACTCACTTGAGCTTACTGTCGTCAATCAGGTCCTCTGCATCAGAAAAGTTCAGCACTTGGTCTCCCTTGGGCAGCGGCTGCACTGAACAAATGAGAGAGGAGGATGAGTGCCAAGGACTGCCTCAAGCCCAAGCTGCTGAGCAGACAACTGAGCCAAGCCTCAAGGACAGAACCCGAGGGAAGGGCCAGGACTAGCCTCCAACCCAGTTAGTTGTGGGCAGAGGGTGTTCTAGACAGGGCAGGCAATGCAAACACCTCTGCTTGGGGTTCTGGATATGTGAATGGTAGTCTTGAACTAGGTAAGGAAGACACTACTCTTACTAAGATCTACTTAGAGATGTGAAAATGAACAAGAAAAGTACTTTAAGCTATTTGAGTCTAGACTGCCCCAAATCCACATCACATGCTCCCAGCCTTTCCTAGCAGGCTGTGGTGAAGGCTGAGATGCACACATCATTGGAAAGATGTGCGGGAGGGAGGGCCTCACTAGGCCAGTGTTTTGTTTTCTCAGTACCAGGAATGGAACCTAAGGCCGGCACACTGACCTACACCCTGAGCCCTTTTTATTTTTTGAGACAGCATCTCTCTAAGTCACTAAGTTGGCTAGGCTGGGCTTGAACTTGGAATCCTCTTACCTCAGCCTCTGGAGTGCTAGGATTACGGGCATGTACCATCACACCAGCTAAGCTGATGGTTATTTGTGATCATGACCTGCTCTTGAGTCATGAAATTACCACCATTTTTTAAAAGAACAAAATCAGAACTCATCTAATCTATAGAAGATAAATACTGTTTCATGAAAGTTTTTCAATTTATGTGGTTACTGGAGGTTGAACCCAGGACTTCAGGCTGGGTAAGTGCTCCTTCACTGGGCTACATTCCCAGCACAGGTTTTTCAGTTTTTTCTGATGAAAATATAAAAGGGACTGAGGTGCCCAAAATCTGAACATGTGCTTTTAGGCCAGGACTGTAGTACGTGCTCTGCGGCAGACAGCAGCAGAGTGGCTGTCAGCCCAGGAAGGGGGCGGGGGACAGTGTAGGAGCCACAAATACCCATCCTTTGCCCCTTGGGTGAGAATGTATGGAGGGAGGACACTGAGGTGCTCACCTGCCAAATCCCTGCCACCAGGGCTCCCTGAAGCCCCACCATGCTAATGTGCAACTGACTTGACAGCTAAACTGTACACACTGTTCCCAGGGACTCCAGCTCTAAGCAGAAAGGAGAATCTTAAAGTAAGGCTCTCAGTTAACAAAATAACTTTCAAAGTACTGACAAAAAGGCTAGCTGTAGCAATTTAACAAACTTTTACTGCTGTAGGAATGCAGTAAGAGCTAAGACTAGGAAAAAAATAGAATTATGGCAGCAGCAGGAATAAAGATGGCTATGCCTGGACCACTATAGGAGGGACCACCCTTCTACAGTTATCCTACCTGAGCACCTTTTCCTACCCAGAAGCTGTAGGACCCTGGTAGTGAGGTAAAGGGCACAGACAAAGCTGCATTTTTAGGAAAGAAAAGATGATAGGGAAAGAACCAGGCTTAGTGGCACATGGCTGTAATCCAAGAACTCAAGAGGCTGAGAAAGGAGGAACACTGGGAATTCGAGGTCAGCCTGGGCTACATGATGAGTTTAAAGGCCACCCTGCACTACATAAAAAGACCTTGTCTAAGAAACAGAGAGAGAGGAAGAGGAAGAGAAAACGGGAAACAGAAAACAAGATTGCTTATTATCTCGAGGAAGAGAATGAGAGCCTCACACTTTTGTTTGAAAACTACCCACAGAGAATGTATTTATGTATTATTGTATAATATAATGACGGAATGTCAGGAAAAAAAATATGTAAAACAAGAGACAGTAGTTGACTATTTGGACCTTTTGCCCATGATTGTTGACAACCCTGGCTACTTTTATGATGTCACAGACCATTCCTGCTGCTCTGAAATTAGTAGGTTTTTATTGGGAAATAAGGCAAAGACACCAGGGCCACTGAGAAATGTGTTGCAGGCACTTCAGGGCAGAAGGGCAACTGTGCCTACAGCTCTGTACCCACTCACATGTGGCCCACTTGTCCTGCCAGCTCCCAGGTGTTACCTGTCTGGTCTTCCAGCAGATAATACTGCTTCATGAGCTGCCAATGGGCCTGCAGAGACTTGGCAGTCCGAGCCAAGTAGAAGGCATCAGGGTGTCTGTGCAGCAAGTCCTGGAAGGTCTCCAGGGTGGGCTGGCTGGTCTGGGGGCAGGAAACATGTCCAGTGTGACTGGGTTTCCTCACTCTCACCTCTGCCTTCCCTCCTGCTCCTATTCTGCTCACCTCCCCAGCCCCACTCCCACCCTACCCCCCCCCCAGGAGCTGGAAGAAGCAGTCACCCAGGGGGCTTGGCTCCTCAAGGCTACAGCACACACTCCTGCAAATGTGTGAGTGTTTGTTTATACATGCACACAATGGGTTGCAGCTGCTTACACCCTGCCCTGATCCTTAAATTTAACCCTGCACCCAGCTTGGAGTCTTACCGATCCCACTTTGCTCAGCAGCTGCTCTTCAGCCTTGCTGAACAGGGCTTTGCTCTGGATGGCAGCAATGGCCTCTGGATGCAGCTGCCTCATGGCCTGGCAGGCCAGCCTGGGTGTGAAAAGACAGGGCAGAGCTTAAAGGAGCTCTAGAGTTCCTACTTCCACTAAAGCTGGAAAGTACTTGAGACTCAGAACCTAGAGGGTAGGCCCTCAAAAGGAACAGCCAAGTCCCAGCACCAGGGAGGCTAAGGTGGGAGGATTGCTGAGTTCAATGCTAGCCTGGTCTCTATAGTGAGTTCAAGGCCAGCCTGCACTACACAGCAAGACCATCTCAAAAAAACAAAAGCCTCCCCACAAAAAAAGGAAAAGCCCAAGGCTTAGCATAGCACCTATGGCCTCATGAGTCTGCCAAATGAACAGGCAAACCAGACAACTGAGGCTGCTATGTTCTCTAAAAGTCCAGTCAAAAGACAGCTCCTGAGACCAGCTGTTAGTCCTCTCCAGCTTTTTCTCCTTACTTGGCTAAGACTGCCACTCATTAGCCCTGCCAACTACCACCTCTTTCCCACTCATAGTATATCCATCCAAGGCTACCACTTAAGTGGTAACCCTAACCCAACCACGTTTTTCTTTATTTTTATATTTTGGTTTTTTGAGACAAGGTCCACTATGTACCTCTGGCTAGCTTTAAACTCACTATGGAGACCAGGTTGGCCTCAGACTCACAGCAATCCTTCTGTCTCAGCTTCCCGAGTGCTAGGATTACAGATATGTGCTATCACACTTGGCTCCAACCAAGTTTTAAAGACAATGAACTAAATCACAGAGGAGGAAAAGTGTGTTACATGTGGGCAGTCCATTTGGAACCCTGGGTGTGAAAGCTACAAGGTGTTCTATTCTGACTCACCCTTCTTATGAGGAAAAGAGTATAAGGGGTCACTGTGGACAGGCTGGGAGGTGACCTGCCCAAAGCTATAATGCACAATGGTGGAACTGGGGCTCTTGGAACTCATGTGGGCCTTCCCCAGGCTTTCTTCTCTGCTTTCAGATTACCGTGCTTCTGGCATTAGCCAGAACTAGCTGGCTGGAGGTAGAAAGAAACCCCCTGTATAGTTCAGCAGGTCCCTGGGTCAACCCAGAAGATGTAAGGCCTAAACCTGTGCCTCTCATGCACTCCCTTTGCGACCTATTACAACCTAGCCCTTCTATTATATGAGCCAATCTGTTGTCCCCAGTACCTCTCCACTACTGGAGCCAGCCCCACTTACTTGGAGATGACAGGATCATACAGCAGAGCATACCAGCGCTCCTGGACTTCTCGAAGAGTAAAACGGCAGCTGAACTTCACACCCAGGTGGACTGATGTCAGGTCGTTCGTCTGCAAGGCCCCAGGTGGGTATCTCTAGCCTCAGTACTAGAGAACCCTTCCTATACCACACATAGGGCCCTACCAGGCTAGTTTAGGTGCTAGGAACTGGAAGCTGAGGGTAGAGGGGACCCTAATCCTGTGGTAAAAGCACATTACCTGCAACACAGCATTAATGAGCAGGAGGTCATCTGCAGGTTTCCAGCGGCCCAGATCCTTGGTCACTTGAAGTGGCTGCTTGCTCTTCTTCACACGTTTAGTGAGTCCTGGGGCTGGGGCAGGGCTGGGAGGCACAGGAGTGCTTGGGGTCTTTGATACCTGGGTATAGGACAGGATCAAGTGAGTTTAAAACTGATAACAAGGCAGCTGGGCTTCAAGCCTAGTGCTTCACACACTGTGAGGCAAATGCAGCCTTAGTTGGTAACAGGAAGCTAGGCAGGGAATTCAGCTTTCTAATACCCACCCTACTCCCACCAAATTATTTCTACCTAATCCTTGACTATATGGGGTCTTCTCTTTGCTGGTAGTACCCTGCAACCCCAGAATGGAGGGTGGGTGAGTGGGAAGGATACTAGGAAAACACTCTTGCTGGTACAGTGTCTGGGGCCAGAGCAATGCCACCTGGGGGTTATTTTTACATCCTGCAATGCTTGGAACAGGCTGTCTGCTCCCAGAATAGATGCTTGCTCCATGCCTCCCACAATGAATGTGATACAGGATGCGGGGGGCGAGGTGGGGGGGTAAGAAAGGAGAGTAGGAAGAAATAGAAAGGATGGATCTCGGATGGGGGCTGGGGCAGCTTGGTCCTCTCACAAGCCTCCTCTGCAGAGCTCTTGGCAGCTGGCAAAGACTCTGGGGAAACACAAAATCTGGCACTGCTGCTGCTCCCCTCCCCAGCCCCATCTCCCAGGCCCTTACCTTCTTCTTCTCACTGGAGGAGGGTTCACTCCCTGAACAGCGCCCCGGTTCCACCCCGCTGGCCCCCTTTGCTCGAGTAGAAGACTTTGCCAGGCTGCTCTCCACCAGCTCATCATCAAACTTCTTCCTCTTGATGAACCTGTGGAGGGTCCTGCCAAGTAAGCCATCTCCACCCCTCCTTGGTGTCCTCTCACAAATTCCCATCCTCCAGAACAAAGGAGGCTCCCAGCAGAAACTAACTGCTCTGCTCTTTTCATTTTTTTAAATAATTAATTTGATATAGAGTCTTGCTACGCAACTCAGACTTACAGTGATCCTCCTATCTCAGCCTCCCCAGAGCTGGGATTGTAGGCATGCACCACCATGCCCGATTTTGGGACTGGCACATGGTATGGGGAATCAAACTTGGGTCCTTGCACTTGCAAGGCAGGCACTTAGACCATCGAGCTATTTCCACAGCCCTTCATTTTCTATCAGAGCTGGGCTAGGTGGCATGAAACTGCCATACTCCAGCCTCCTTAAAATGACCTACCACTGTGCACAAACATTTTCCATCAGAGACTGAAGATCTCCCTCCCTGCCCTCAGTGCCATGGGGAGGGATCAGCACGGACAAAAAAAGCATAAGGTTCTGTTTAGGCCCCAGAGTGGCTCAGGAAGCCATTTCCAACCAAGTCAAAGGCATACAGCACCTAATGCCACAGGCCTTCTCCTCTTCCCAGTCCCTCCAAACCCTGACTACCTGGAAGAGCTTCTCCGTTTAGGAATGGTGCCCAATGCTTGGGAGGAGGCTCGCTTCTGCCCTGCCAAGGACTCCTCATCCTCTGAGCGGCTGGCAGTGCCTGATGCCATCAGAGATGAATCTAGCATTCCCTGAGAATCTAGAAAGAGAAATGGTTAACTCAGGTTTCCCAAATGGCTACCAGAGCCCTCAGTCTCTGTACACTGGGCTCTTCCTCAGATACCTTCCCCTGCCAGCCTTCTCAGCACCTCCCCACTCCCCAGCTCCCTGCCGGCTTAGGATGACATTTCCTCAGCCATCTAGATCCCACCTGGGCTCAGACCAGGCCCAGACTTAATGCTGCGCAGTTCTGCCATACCAAGATCATGCTGTGCAGCACATCATGCTCAGGTCAGGCTGGTGGTACTGACACACCAGACCTGGGCACAGTGCTCCCTCTGCCATCAAAATGCAGCATGCCAAAGAGCAGCAGCTCAACAGCAAGTCATCAGCTGTGGCTCTGCTAAAAGGAATATGGGCAGTGCTGGCCCAGGGAGAGGTAGCAATGCCCGGCCAGGATGCAAAGACACGTCATGCAAGGCACCGGCAAAATCAGCTGATGCTTGGTGCCCAAGCCTTCGGGCTGTTGGCCTGGCCTCATACTACCTTTGTCCATCCTCTTACAGTCCCAAAGCCACTGGTTCCAAACCACAGGGCTAGGAGGAAGGGTCCTGCGGGCTCATCCAAGGATCCTGACCAGGTGGGCTTACAGGCTGAGAGGAGATTCTGCAAAGGAGAAATGAGGCTTCCTGAGGCCAGCTTCACTTCCTCATACTGGCTCAGGTCTCATCAGCTAAGGAAAACATAGGAGTAGAAAGAAAGAAAAAACTAAATATTATCATTTATAAAACAGCATTCTTGAGAAAGAATACTTTTAAGAGTACATAGCCGGGTGTGGTGACACATGCCTGTAATCCCAGTATTCAGGAGACTGAGGCAGGAGGCTTGTCATGAGTTCAAGGCCAGTCTGGGCTACATAGTTACACCTCCGTCTCAAAAAAAAAAAAGCATGATAAAAGTTACAGACTCCAGAAAAACACAAACATACTATTTTAGGAGGTTCATAAGGCTAACTCAACTTGTGTTAGGTTAAGCACTTGCCTATACACAAACAAGGACAAGAGATGCTTGCCTCACATTTTTTCCTCAGCTGCCCACTCAAGTGGAGCAATACCACCCTTCTCCTAGGCCACAGCAAGGAAAAGAAATCCAGAACACCAATTTTTTTCATTTGCAGCTTTTGCTGAAATGGGTGGTACACCTCATGAAAGCTAAACCAAAAAAAAGGGAGGTCTGACAGCTGTGATTATCAACTGCAGGTGCGATTCTAACCCCACGAGAGCTCAGGTGCGGGACCTACAGGAGGCCTCGCCTCTTGCGAACAGGATGGCTCTCCGCGGCCCTGCCCCCAGGCGTGCTTCCGCGCAGCGCCACAGGATACAGCCCCGAGTCAACACCTGAGGAGGTGTTGGTGATGGGTCTGGATCCCGCGGGCAGGCTAAAGTAAATTCTGCACCCTCCTTTCCGGTCCTCCAACCCTTTCTCACGCTAGAGAACGTAGAAAGTAAGGGATAGACCAGGTCCTTTACAGGGGCTTAGGGTGGCAGCGGTGATAAAGCAGCCTGCAGCTCAAAACATAGCACCAAAGGAACCTCTATGCACCCTTCCCCCGCAGCTTCGGTTTAATTCCCAGGGGATGGTAGCAGGGAAAGGAAGCCAAATCCCAGGCCAAGTCCCAAACCGTTTAACATGCCACCTTGCGCATGCGTAACACCTCGGTCCACGTTCTACCCGGTTCCGACCCACGCATGCGCAAAATTTCGGGGCGCTACCGGGGCGGGGCCCCGCGGCAATCCGGGAAACTCCATTTCACCCCCAACTCTACTCAGAACCCTCAAAGGCGAACCATGAGGCCTCACCATTCCTAGGCTGCCAGCTCCAACAATTTCTCCCCGGCGACAGCAGCAGCCACGGGGCCAAAGCCGGCTTCCGTGAGCAGCATCTACTTCCGGGTTACGAACTAGGGTCTGGGCAATCTTTTCCGGGTCATTCGGAAAACTGGAGCGAAGGGGCGTGGCTATAGCTCCGAAGGTGTGACTTTTGCCAAGAGGCGAAAGTGGAATCTTTTCCAATTGGGAAACGTCAGAGATTACAGTATAGGCACCAGGAAAATTACCCGGCTCGGGGAAGTGATTAAAGGGAAAGACAAGGCCTGGGGCGAGACGGAGGGCGACGCTGAGAAGGGCGGCACCGAGGGAGGACCAGGGCCGCCGCCTGGATTTCGGCTTCGGCATTCGCACTGCGTGTCGGAGACGCCTAGGTTTTCCCAGGATCAGTTCTGCGTTACCGTTTCTGACTGCGGTCTTAAAGAAGCTAGTCTGTCAAGGCCCCGTGCTAGACGTGAGACTGAAAGAAAACGTTGAGTTCTCTCAAGCTGGGAAAATGAATGTCAAAGGAACCGTTGGAGTTTGGTGAGCCACGATTCCAGGAAGGTAGAGGCAGAGAGAAAGACCAGCCCCAGCTGGTTGCATCAGCCAAGAGTTGCACCTGGTCTGGTGGGTGCAGTTCTGGTACCGGTAGAGACTAATGGAAACCTCTTCAAAAGAGAGTGCCTTGGAGAGAGTGACTCTTGGGGTGGGAGCACGAGCCAACGATGAACAGGAAAAGTTGGGAGTGTGAGCTGAGCGAGATGCCTGATAAAGCTAGAGAGGATGTTTTAGTTTCCCCATCTTTCAGATGAAGTGCAAGCTCAGAAAAGCAAAACAGCTGCTCAAGACCAAACGACCTATTGAGAAAATCAAAATTTAAAGACAAGCCAGGTGGATACAATGGCAAATGCCTATTGTCCCATCTACTTGAAAAGCTGAGGCCGGAGGATGGCTTAAGGCCAGATTTTGAGGCTAGCCTGTCTCCAAAAAGTTTAAGAAAAAAATACATGGGCCAGCTAGATAGCTCAGCGGATTAAAGCCCCTGCTTAGGCAGACGCAGGGACCAGGGTTTGGATTCCTAGCCTGCTGTGCTGGCCACGCCCCTGGAGGGCACTGAGACAGTGATTGAGACTGGGAGTGGTGGCACATGCCTATAATCCCAGCGCTTGGGAGGCTGAAAATCAAAGGATCACTATAAATCCGATCTGTGTAGTGAGCCATTGTACTAAATACATTAACAAAAAGAAAAGAGAAAGAAAAAAAAACTTGAAGCTCCAGTTTCTTGGTGTCATCTGTCACTTTTCTCCTGATTGTTTCCATTTCTCCCGATGGTTTCCAAGGAAAGTAAAGGATGAGACAATCAAGAAAAAAATAAAAGAGGACTTCTAGCCCAGCATGGTGGCACATGCCTGACCTACACCAGGAGGCTGAGGCAGAAAGCTTTCTGCAATTTCAAGACCAGCCTAAACAACCTACTAAGACCCTGCCTTAAAAAAAAGTTACTTTTTTTTATGTTTCCCTGAAGATACAACAGTATTAGTACCTGAGGCTGTAGGGATGTAGCTCAGAGGCAGGGTGCTTGCCTAAAACGTGTGAGGCCCTGAGTTTCACCCCTAGTGTCTCAACCATACAACAAAAGACACCTAGGCATCCCACAGGATCCATGTCACATGTCAAAGTACAGATTGACCATTCTTATGGAATGTTGTAGCTGTCTGTTTGACATCTCCAACTCCTTTACTAAATATAGCATGTACAGTGAGTATGTACTAGTTTCATCTCCCATGAAAAATTATTCTCTGGTACGCAGTATGGTGTTATGCTAGATATGGTATAATTTAGATAGAATGATACATGTACTAGATGAGAATTGATAGGCTGGGTTTTTTCGTTTTGTTTTGTTTTTTGTATTTAGTACAGGGTATTCAGGGTCTCACTATAATAGGTCTGGACTCATAGTGATCCTCCTGTTTTCGGCCTCCTAAGCACTGGGCTTACAGGCAACTGCCACCACGCCCAGTCTCAGTCTCAATTGCCCTGTCTCAGTGTGTCCCCGGGGCAGGGCCAGCACAGCATGCTGGGATTGAACCCAGGCTGCTGTACTCTGTCTAAGCAGGCACTTTAGTCCTCTGAGCTATCTGGCTGGCCTTGTGTTTTTTTTTGTTTTTGTTTTTGTTTTTTAAGGTGAAAACATTTGATGATTGGTAAGAGATAAATCATGCAGAGAGCTGGGGTAAAAGTCTACTAATACTACACTCAAGTTTCTTAGGTCAAAAATCTAGGTCTAGAATCTTTGATTTTTTTCTTTCCTGCAAATTTCGTATGTAATCTGTCAGCAAGTCCCTGTGTTTCTACCTCTAAAGTATACAAGATGTCAAAGTCACTGTTTCCATCTCCACAACCCAGCTAAAAGCCCTGGGTGAAGCCCTTACCAGGACTGCTGAGGAGCCTTTTACCTGACTCTGTTGCTTCTTTTTCTTCCACCCATGATCCACTCATCACAAACAGCCAGAAGGATCATTTTAAAAAGTAAATCATGGGCTGGGGAGATGGCTCAGTAGAATAAGTGCTTTCCTGGCAAGCGCAAGGGCCAGAGTTCAATCCCCG
>NDGN011196524.1:0-11320 GCA_002564285.1 Tympanoctomys barrerae | reverse complement strand
TATTTTTTGGTGGAACCAGGGATTGAACTCACACCCTTGCGCTAGCCAGGGAAGCATGTATCCTACTGAGCCATCTCTCCAGCCTCCCCCCCAAATAAATTTAAATAATATTTTTATTTAAAATTTTTAATTTAATTAAAATATATTTTATTTTTTATTTTTATGAGTATGTGCTTAGAGTACATAATGATTATATTCATCATCAGGATAGGTACAGGTATATAGCAAATCTTAATATTTGTTATATTAAGCCTCCTCCACCTTCTCATTTCTTCCATGACCTGATCCCCTTCTCTTTTGCAAAACATATAGTGTCTTAGAGTTTCTCTTTGTCATGATTTCTTCTATTTTTTTTTTGGCGTTTCTATGTATAAATGAAGTTTTATTTATCTTGCTTCATGAATGTTCAGACTGAAAATACTTGTGTAGTGTTTTTATTTTAGAAAATTCTTAGTGTCCATCTTTTTTACTATCTAGAGAGAATACAAGTAAAAGAACAATTAGAAACAATACAGAACTTCACCAGACATAATAGGATTTCAACAATGGTTGCTGTATTGTGTAATATTGTCCTCAAATTAGTTGTTTAGATTACCAGATATAAGATTGCAAAATGTAAAAAAGAAAAGGTTATAAGAAATTTAAAAGGACAAGAAAAAAAATTAAAGTATCAACTGTTCCTTTAGCCTATATCTCTTTGAATATTGCTTCATCAATGTCTCCTATTTTAATCTGAAACTCCACTGAGACATGCACTAATATCTCCAAATCTAATATGCATCTCAGAACTTTAATAATTGCTCTTGCTTTCCTTATGCTTCACTGTAGTTAGATTTTTTGCTGTTGTTCTCTAATTCAGTGATGTCTTTTCAGTGCCCATGATTATATTTTTTATTTTCTACAGTTTTATCTGATGTCATTAAACTTATTATATAGATAGTGTGTAACTACAGGCTGGGGAGATAGCTTACGGGTCTAGTGCCTGTCTGGTAAGTGCAAGGACCCAGGTCTGATCCCTGGTGCCACGTATTGTGCCAGCCACTGAAACCCGATGTGGTGGCACTTAGCTGTAATCCCAGCGCAGGGGAGGCTGAGACAGGAGGGTCAATGTGAGTATGAGCTGCATAGTGAGACCCTGTATCAAATACATAAAATGATTTTTTTAAAGGTGAACACACACACAAGAACATGTATGTGTGTATAGACAGAGTGAGGTAAAGGCAAAAAAAGATTTTTCTATCATATCAGTTTATCAAGATTATATTTTTATGTTGTTTGACTTCATGCTTGCAAAAGTTAGTATTAGTTTCTTCCTATTTTAGATTATTTTTGGTCAACTTCATATTTTTGCTTTGATGGTTTTCTCTGACTCCAATGTTACCTATTTTTTTTTTTTTCTAGATTCCCCAACAGTTCTTGGCCCACAACTAGATTTTAAGAAGGCGCTAAGTCTTTTCCTTAGAGCAGCATCAAAGAGCTATGAGCTTCTTGGTGCTGGTAACAGGCGTGTGGACTCTCCTTTCTGCTGTAGATGGGGATTCTTCATGACCTGCTGTGTAGGCGGCAGCCAAATGCAGGCTGATCCCTCACTGCCCAGTGCCCTGGCCTCAGCTATCAACAGCGAGCATGCTGCCCTCAGGCAACCTCCATCTGCTCAGTCCTGGGTCCCCAAAGCCCCAAAGCTTTAGCCTTGCCATCTCCTTATTTTTATCTGTTTTTGCTTTCCACCATTTGTCTTTATTTTAGATGCCCTCCTATGTGTTCATTTTTTTCCACTCTATATATAATTTTGATGCATATTTAGATCAGAAAATGGGCTTCATGCACAGTCTCATTATGCCACATTGACTTGACTTTGAAGCCTGGACTCTATCTCAGGGTGGAGGCATGTGGTCTTTGGGCTCAGCCTCCTTTGATACCGTGGTCTACCCTTTCCTGGCTTCTGCTGTTTCAGCCTCCACCATGGTGTGGTGTGAAATGTCTGATATTAGGGACTTCTGACTTCTGTCATCTTTTTTGTATCCCAGGGTCTCTGTACTTTCCTTTCTTGTTGGCCTCAAAGGCATTCCCTGTATCACTGGTCCTTTCATTATGGTCCTTGATGGCCAATTAGAGAAGACATCCTTAGCCCCTAAAACATCACCTTCTTTCCTGCAGTCCAGATTAATATTCACACATTTCCAGCAGGTGAAAGGCAATAATTGCATTCCATAGGTCTGATTCACCGAAGAAAGTGGGGATGAGGGAAGCAATGGAATATGCAGTCTTCCTAAGTAATGCAACCAGTGACTTCTACTTCCCTGAGAACTGCCTGCTTCCTCTGCTGAAGCACACTTCTAAATCTTGCTGTGCCTGATACATCTCACATAGCTCAGATGTCTCTTCCTTATAGGAGGACTTAGCTCTACTACTACATACAGTTTGTATGATGGGGAAATTATCTTGTTTGTTTGCATATTTTGGCATGGCTGCTTCCCCCTAGATGATAGGTTCCATGGCTACTTGTTTATTTTTAAATTTTCTTTCATGTATTAACTTTGTTTCTTACACTACTGAGATTGAACTGAAGCCTGTGTAATAAGCTTTGTCTCCAGCCCCTTTATGTATTATTATCTTCATCTGTTTGAGGCACAGTCTCACTGTGTAGTTCAGGCTATCCTTGGGCTCACTTTGTGGCCCAGGTTGACCTTAAACCCACAGTAGTGGTCCTCCTCAGCCTTCCATGTACTGGGATCACAGGTGTGTGCCATGATGCCCAGTTCAGCCTTTAAAAATTTTTTTTGATATAAGACTTGCTAAATTTTGTGATCGTAACCTGTGATGCTCCTCCCCCAGCCTCACAAAGTACCTGGGATTAGAGGCACATACCACCACATTTCGCTTTTTAATCCCTAAACCTAAAGAAGCAGAGTCAGCACTCAGCATGTGTTCATAAATAGCGGGCCAGTAAACGAATGGACAGGTTCTGACCAGGATTCAGCAGTGGTCACTCCAATGATTTCTGTGTACAACCGCCAGAGGTGAGGGCTGGTGACGCTCATTCATCTGACGCCTTCATTTTGCAGAAGTGGAAGAACTGAGGCCAGAGGCTTGTCACAGTCACATAACTAATGAACAACCAGACTGCACACAAGGTTGACTTCCATCCATGCAATGTGAGTGGATTTTGAAGCTGCATGACCTTCGAGGCCCTGCCACAGCTGGAGCTCAGCAAATGGCTGCTCCAAGCAAGACCCAGGTCTTCAGCTGCTGCTTTTACTGGGGCAGGTTGCATCACCACTAAGTCTCTCTAGGGCTCAATCTCTCTATTTCCAGGACAATATAGATGCCTTGCTGATAATATAGATTTGCTGTGGCAATTAAGTAAGATAATTTAAAAGGTTATTTGGCAATGCATGTGAAAATTTAGTTACACAGAAGCAATGCAAAAAAAAAAAAAGACATAAAATGAATGTCACTCCCTTGTGCTAGTGACACATATCATACAGGGAGACTGATGGCCGGGAGCTGGGAAAGCTGTTACAGGGGACCCACGACCTGAAGGAGTTGATTGGCAGAGAGAAATACATGAGGAAAGGCTGGTGGTGTAAACTTACCAGAATGACTGAAGGAGCTGGAGGATGGCCCCTTCTATGTCTCTCATAGAGTGTATTTGTCACATCAGAATCCTGAAGGAGCTGTCAGAAGGGCTGAAATTGACTATGCAAATCATAAAATATGCCAGAGTTCTCTGTGATCTCATGAAGCTACTGCATGTTCATCAAATGGAGAAATAAAAATGAAGGAGTTCTGAATGTTTTCATTGCATTTACATATTATTTATGAATAATAATCTTATGCTTTCTTGAGTTATGTGAATACTATAGAAGTTGGATAGGTGCCTGGTCCAAGTGGGGCTTGTAAAGAAATAAAGTGGATTAAAGGACAGTAATCAGCCACCAACAGAGTATACTGCAAACTGGACTTGGGACTAGATTGTATAGAAAGGAAAAATCATCCTTGGAAAGGCCTCTGACTTGACCAAAAGCAGGTCAGTGGTGACTGTCTTCGTGAAGACTATCACATTAGACATGGGTGGCAAATTAGAAGCTAAAGAAGATGAAATAAAAGAACTGAATCGGGCTGTTTGAGGGTGTCAGGAGCCTGAGTATTGAAATCAGACTTGAGCAGCATTCTTTCTGAAGGGACTTGGTCCTAAGCACTGTTAGCTCTGGACTGAATACTGTTGGAGTGTATTCCCGAGGGCTCGTGCTGGAGGCTTAATCTGTAATGTGGTGGTGGTGGGAGACACTGTGGGAGCTCTAAGCCCTGGGCTTTAATGGAAGGTCATTAGGTTATTGGGGCCACTGCGCTCAGAGGAAATTAACTCAGTCTTCTGGTTAGCTCTCCCTGGAGGATTGTGATAAAGGAGCAAGATTGGCCCCTTCCTCTCTTATCGTGTGACTTCTCCCTCTGCATACCTTCTTGCCACAAGGGAGTCTGCCATCATCTGGAATCCATTCTAGAGCTAAATCAATGGATCACCCAATCCTGGATGTTTTAACCTCTGTCTCAGTTACTCTTCTCTCTTTGCTGGGTTAAATACCCAACACCCAGAATTAAGGAAGGAAAGGCCCATTTAGCTCAAGTTGGTGGAGGATTCAGTCCATGCTCAGCTGGATCCAAGGCAGAGTGGCATAGGGCACAGAGCTGTCCTTCACTGTGCAGGCCAAGAGCCAGAGCAAAGGGGGTGGCAGCAGCTCAAGCAGCTAGCTTCTCTCCTCTCCTTACATTGTAATGCAAATTACATGCCCCAGGGTGGGTGCAGCACCCACACCCACAATAATCGCAAACTCCAGAAGCCACTCCATGACTCATGAAGCTTTGGGGAGACACCTAGACACAAAACGTAACAACCTCCAATCAGTATGCTAGGTAAATCTCTTTTTCTTTGAAATATCTTGTTTTAGATTTTTTTTTTTCCAGAACTGGGGATTGAACTCAGGCCCTTGCGCTTAGCAAGGAAGCGCTTATTCTACTGAGCCATCTCCCTGGCCCCCTGTCTTAGATGTTTTAATATAGCAAGGGAGAGAAAGCCTTAGCAAGCTAGATCAGATAGGTGCAGGTCTGACTGACAGTCAAACCTTGTTCACATCCACTTTTCTTCTCTTTCTCTCTCTCTCTCTCTCTCTCTCTCTCTCTTTCTTTTTTTCTTTCTTTTTTTCCTGTACTTTTAGGGAAGGTCTACAGGATGTTCAGACTCACAGTGATTCACCTGTTTATAGCCTCCCAAGTGCTGGGATTACAGGTATGCACCACCACTCACAGTCTCAGCATGCCCTGGGAACAGGGCTGGCATGGCAGGCCCAGGATCGAACCTCTAGCCTCTGTGCCTGCTTGTAGGCACTTTAATCCACAGAGCTATTTGGCTGGCCTTCACATTCACTTTTCTATGCTAAGCCTCTTTCAGTTAAGACCCTTCAGAGATGTTTTGATTGAAAAAAAAAAAAACCCAACCATTTGGCTGCAGAATTTAGGATTAAAGGAAGATAAACTAGTTGGCGCAGTTACAGAGTACAAGTTTAATATCCCTCTTCTTAAATTCTTGGGGGGAGAAGAGTTTTTGGACTTTTTGGAACTATTCAAATATCTGTGTGTGTGCATGCATGCGTGCGTGCGTGCGTGTGTGTGTGTGTGTGTGTGAGAGAGAGAGAGAGAGAGAATGAGAGACAGCAAGAGAGAGAGACAGACAGAGAGACAGAGAGAGAGAGAGAAATTGCTTTTAGGGATGAAATACAAGTGTAAATTCAGAAAGCATTTATGTTTCATATCCATCTGGCACACACAGCCTGAAATGATTTCGCACAACATTTTAAGTAATTTTGTTCATCAAACAAGGATTCACGTTGTGAAATATTCCACTCATAATGCGATGTGGAATATTTCTGTAGCACTCAGAAAGTTTCGGATTTGGAGTATTTAAGAATTTTCATTTGCATTTTCTGATCAGGGTTGCTTAATCTATATCAGTTATTTAGCTATTTAGGAGTACATGGGCAGGGAGATGGTGCAGCAGCGGCAAGTGTCAGGTCCTGAGTTCAATCTTGGTACCACAAAAAAAAAAAAAAAAAAAAAAGAGGAAAACCACTGTGCTAACTGCAAAACTAGAGAAAGACTGCTTTTTTATTGGTTTCTGGAGACCTGGGTGCATTGTCCATTGTACAGTTTTTCATTAAGAGGAGTAAAGGTAGACATGGTGATGCATTCCTGTAATCCTAGCATTCTGGGAGGCTGAGGCAAGAAGATCCCATGTTTGAGTCCTGCCATGGTAATTAGTGACTTAGCCAGACCCTGTCTCTTAAGAAAATAAAAAAGGGCTCAGAATGTAGCTCAGAGATAAAGCTCCATGTTCAATCCCCAGTACTGTCCAACAGCAAGCAGTTGAAACGTTGACCAGATGTTCTGAGAGTAGGGATCTGCAGCATCATGAGACCTAAGAAGGGAGGTGATACAGTCAGAAATCCCCAGACGGCTTGGAAACAACACACAGCAGTGTACAGGAAGTCATTTGAAGTTAGAGAAGACCTGTCTTGGCAAACCTGGAGTGCTTTAACACCAGGGGGCTGTGGAACACTAAAGGAGTGACAGCAAATGAAGGGTGACAGCGATCAGCAGTGATTCCAGAGATTGGAATACTTCAGTTGTTACGTCACAGCTAGAAAGTTATCCATTTCAAGTTCTGGCGAACATTTCTTAGAAGGGAGACTTGTCCTTGCTTGAAATCCAACAACACTGGCACCCAAATAGTACTCAGATGTATGACTTATTCTTTGCTGTCATGTTTGCAGGAGAGTTTCCATCTGCCTCAGTCACTAGAACATTTTCCAAGGTGTTCTGTGGAGCTGGGGGTGAGCCCATCTTAAATTCGGAGGTAATCTTTGCATTCAGAGATTTTTTTTCAACTTGATCCATTGGCCTTGAATAAAGGGACTGAAAGCTGAAAAGGAAATACTTTTAAGGATAACTTAAAATTTATCTTGTTCATTCACTTTATCCTGAAGAAAATGAAAAGAAAAACTTTTCTTAAAACTAACAACTTAAATTTATCAGCAATCTGTCTTCATCTTTAAAAATGCATATTTTCCCACTGTCAGTACACTGCGTGTGTACCCCAAAAAGAAATTGTTGAAATCCTAATCCATAATGTGATGGTACTAGAGGTAGAAATGTAGGGAAGTGAGTATATCATGAGGATGGGGCCCTAAAGAGTGGGATTAGTACCTTCTTAAGGGACCCCAGGGAGACCGGTTGCCCTCTTTGTCCTACAATAAGATACCATGAGAAGTTTGCAGTCTGCAACCCTGAAGAAGGCCCTTGGAAGAATCCCAGCTCTGTAGGCTTCCTGGTCTCTGACTTCCAGCCAATTTCTTTTGTTTGTAAGCCACTCACTCTATGGTACTTTTCTGTAGTGCTCAAATTAAGATATACCTGCAAGTAATTTTTATGTAATTCTAAGTCTTTTAAACTTGTTTTAAGCATCTGACCTTGTTCTGTGGTCTCCAAACCTATTTCACTAATTAGATATACAGTAGATTATTTACCTATTGTTACTATTGTTGAGGCAAAAAGCAGATTCTTGGTGTTTTTCTTACAGAGCAATACATAATTTGGGGTCTATGTACATTTTTTAAATAGATTACTTGTGGTATCAAAATACGTACTTAATTCTTTTGTATAGAAAAGTAACAGACACTTGTCTCTTCTGTAAAAGTTTTATTTTACAAATTTTGTAAGCACAAAAATGGTAAGAAATACCTATAAGACCATCATCCAAAATAGATCAACTTCCTTTATCTCTGTTTCCATAGAAATCTTGATTCACTGTGCACACCATTTTTACATATTTTACATCAAGTTTTGCTGTATTGAAATAAAATCTCCCACATCTTTTTTAAAGGCAGCATGATATTCCATAAATTTGAAAGATCATAATTTAAGGAAGCTTCACTTCTGTTCAGTGATGTGGCTTTACCACATTTTCTCACCATTAAATTCCATTCCCAAGCATATTTTTTTGTTATTGACAATTCTTTCTTATTCAAAACAGATAAATCTTAAAAATGAGTTTACTAGGTGTGAACATTTGTGGAAAAGACTGACCAGTTACCTCTGGCAGAAAACACCTGCCCTTCAGAGCACAGCTGTTGTGTTCTTCTCTTTTGTGACAGGACAGGTGGGCAGACTCCTGGTGGAAGGAGTTACCCTGGAAGTCAAAATTCAACTATCCATTTGCTAATAGAATTGCTGTTGGCAAGTTTCTTAATTTCTTTGAGTAACATTTCTGTTAAATGGGGATAATAATACACATCTTAATTTATTTTTAGGATTAAACAAAGAATAAAACAGCCTTAATCATTGCCCCCAATGTAATAGTTACTATTTCAGTCATTTTTAACCAATATGGTAGATTAAAAAATTGAGAAGGGTGTAAATGAAAAAAAACAAAACTTGATTAAATTTTCTGTATTCTTTCTTGCTTCCCCCCCCCCAAGGATATAACATGTTTAACCACATTTAGGGGATAAGTTTAATCACATTTTATTTAGTAGATTCTGTGGTGTACTTTTTATCATTTTAATATTTCTAAAATGAGATTGAATCTTAAGGCAGATATTTAATATGGTAGATATTTAGCATTCCCTGGCTTTCTTTGGAAAATAGCTATTAATTTTGTTACATCTTCCTGTGTATTATAATGGAGAAAAAAGTGAACATTTTTATT
The DNA here is from genome assembly GCA_002564285.1 of Tympanoctomys barrerae. Classification (NCBI taxonomy): domain Eukaryota; kingdom Metazoa; phylum Chordata; class Mammalia; order Rodentia; family Octodontidae; genus Tympanoctomys; species Tympanoctomys barrerae. The sequence continues at coordinate 2,559 of NDGN011196524.1, read as the reverse complement.
TATGTGAATTATGCACCTATTATTTCTTGGTTCATTTATTTATTGACAGCTTGATGGTTTTTCTTATTAATTTACATGACATTCTCTAAGCTCATAATTTTTACCATTTCTTGTAATTACTGCTATTATTGTTTTAGTAAAAGTTCTGCTGTGTAGCCATGGGGCAGGGAAAGAAAACTTAAGAACGGAAAATTCTTGAAAGGTTTCATCTTCCCGCTGTGCGATTTCCTTCACCATTCCCCCACACAACCTAGGTCTTTCGTGTCATTTAATCTCACCTCTTGTGGACCTCTTCCATACCCTGTTGAGACTGACCACTTAAGATCCTCACCTATTCCATCAGATGCTGCAATATTCCACAACAGGGAGAGTATGTTGTTCATTTACAAAAAAGTAAGTATTCAATAAATTGCAGATGAGCCCATGGGTTTAAGTACAGTCCACTGGAGTTGATTTAGGGGGTGCCTCTGAAGCCTCCTTGGCCTTACCAAAAAACAATGAAAAGAATGCTGATCACTTTCTCTAGTAGTCAGATGGTCCTTTCCTTTCCATTGTTCGTAATGAGAGTCCAGCTGCCTGCTACCCCGGCACTGTGCACCGGCCCGTTATTGCTAACGTCCTAACTATGGCCATTGGTTTGTTGTCAAGTTGCCCATTGGCAAACTGAGTGAGCCAGAGACCACTGTTTAGTTCTTGCTCTCTCATTTGGAGTGTAAAAATGGGAGGCTGAGCTGATCGGTAGGACTGTCCCTCTCATTGGCGTGATCTTGTGCTTTCTGGCTTGTTGAACCACTTCCTGTCACTTTCCTGGCCAAATGTCATAGGTGTGCGTTTGGCATTTTCTCTGTTGCTGCTTTGTGCTTCTAAATTGTCAGTTAGGTTTTTGGTATTTTAACATCTTATGGTAAAGAATATTGTTCATATTTTTTCTATTTTATTTTGCTGATAAAGTTTAGATTTTGCTCACTTCCTCAAAAAAAACTGTGTTACAATTTTGAGTAGCATTGTGTGAAGTGTATGAAATTAATCTGAGGAAAAGCAAAGATGTCTTTATCAATTTTGGTCTGCACAATTGAGTTGGTATTTTGATCATACATGTGTCTCCCTCAAAATTCTGTATTTTTCTTAACACAGATTAAAGCAGATTTCTTATCACATCTTTTCACAGATAAATATTTGAATGTATGTATGCATGTAAAGTCTATTTAATATTAGTAGTAGTTATATCAGAAAAATTTTTTTCAGTAGAATTTCCTAAACAAAAATTATTTTTAGTCATCTTAAGAAAAAAGAACTAATTTTTGCTTTAGCTTTGTTTGGTTAATTTTTTTGTTTTTATTAGTGTTTCAAATTATATATTTTATTGAGGTTTCCTATTTTGTATAATAATGCAATAGCATGTTATAACACATTTAATTTTATAATTTTTAAAATTTATTTTTATGATTTTAAAGATTTACCAGTAGTTTCATATGGTTGTATAGGGCTGATTTCAATCATTAAAAGATGTAACATGGTCACTTATTTTTGTTTTATTTTTCATATTCTTTTGTTTCTTGATTTAGAATTTTAGGTTGAATATTCTACTTCATTCCTCTGTGGATAAGCTTATATGCTTGTATTATGGGTGAAGACTTCTTTGGTCAATTTATATGATTTGTAGGATTTAAAATTATTTTTAATGTTATGGTTTCCTTTTCAAATCATCATTTGTTAGAGAAATATTTCTTTTTTTATGAGCAAAATATATTTATTGAGAGAAAGAAAGCTCCTGTCCGAGAAAGGAACAGGAGGGGGTCCCGAGTGGGTAGTTCCCCCCCTAGAGAAATATTTCTTAAATTCTTAGGATTTTGTGTAAATATAAAATGCATTATCTATTCTGAGACAGAAGTCTGTAAAGTTTTCTTTTTTTTTTTTTTTTTGGCGGTACTGGGGATTGAACTGCTTGCGAGGCAGGCACTTCTTCTAGGGAGATATCTCCCCGGCCCCTGAGAAGTTTACTTTCTCATCTTAAGGTTACATTTATTTCTTTTGTATAATAATCAATAATAGAAGTTTCTTTTTTTTGCTTACATCTAGGGTAATGTGTGTGTGTGTGTGTGTGTGTGTGTGTGTTGTATAAGTTGTAACGTGCAGAGCGGTACAGAGCAGTAAAAAATGTCCCTTGAAACTATATTTAATTTTCTTCTCATTCTGCTTTTTTCGTAATTCTGAATTTTTGTTTTTTGTTACTTGTATGCTTGATGTAGTGCACTGACCATGAATAATCAGCAGGATGGCCCATAATAATGTTATATATTATTAAACTGAATCTTAAGGCTTTTTACATTAAATTCTACTTTCAAACATTAATTTAGTTTAATTCAAATTTGATAGGCTAATTTTTGTCTAGATTAAACTTTTGATCTCAGATTAAAATTGGTTATTTAAAAAAATTGATTATTTAGTGTTATAGTTTCTATCCTTGACTTAAGGCCATTTATTTATTTATTTATATGTGCATGTGTGTGTGTGTGTGTGTGTGTGTGTGTGTGTGTGTGGCCAGCTCAGCCCACCAGG
>NDGN011196457.1:0-10616 GCA_002564285.1 Tympanoctomys barrerae | reverse complement strand
CCAGCCAGCCAGCCAGCCAGCCAGCCAACCAACCAACCAACCAACCAACCAACCAACCAACCAGCCAGCCAACCAGCCATACAACCAGCCAGAATGCCTGACTTCCAAGAAAGCTGGCTATTAAGGCTTCCAGAAAGTGGGGACTCTTGACATTGAACCCAGCGACTTGTGCTTGCTACCACTGAGCTGAGTTTTGAAGGCTGAATAAGAATCTTACTCTGTAAAGGGAAGAGACATCTGCTAGTGCAGACTCACAGAGGCCGAGGCCAGCTCATTCCTGCGAGCTGGGAGTGGCGCTGTTGAAGCACACTGCACGAGTGTCTTCTAGACTTTGGGGGGATTTGCAGGGTCTTGGAGCTTTTCTTTCCCACCACCTGGGAGCCTTCAGAGAGGGAAGGATGAGTGTGTCTGGGCTTGGCTCAGAGAGGAAGGACTGGAGGGGAGAACGCAGGGTCCCTGCGTGGGAGAGGCTGCAATGTTGGGACTCTGGCGGGAGGGTGGCACAGGCTTCCCATTGTTCCACCCCCGCGGCTCTCCACTCTGGCTGCCTCCGGAAGGCGCCGCAGCCACACTGCGTGAACCATGGCGAGCCTGTCTGCCTCGGTGGCTCCAAAGAGCTGGAACTGATGTGGAAATTGTGGCTGGCAAATAAACAAGGGAATCAGAACTCTAGGCAGCAGGCTTTGGTTGGTTGGTTTGTTTTTCCCTGGCTGAGCCTAGGTCTCCCGCACGCTAAGTGCGTGCTCTACCACACAGTCACACTCCAGCCCCAGAGGGAACAGTTCCAGGGCTGACACAGACAAGCACAGTGCACACGCCCGGCAGCCCCTCCACCAGCCTGGGGCCTGGGCTGGAGGTGACACAAAGCAGAGCCCCGGTGGCCACAGAGAGTGGACGAGAGGCATGAGCAAGCAGTTAGTCTTAGGGGCGAAGGTCCCATGGATTATTACTAGCTTAGTTTAAGCAGCCTCACTTGACACATCCCCCTGATCCCATCCTCACCTTACAGGAAGGAAACAAGCTCAGAGAACGAGTGTCTTGTTTAAAATCACACAGCTCTAAACAGACGCAGGGTGGAGAGACCCTGGAGCATGTCCTCCTTGGGTGGAGGACACTGGAGGTCCTTGTCTCCTGAGGCCACTTTTGGCTTGAGTGGCTTGACTTCCACATCCTTGCTAGGAAGGATTCCTGCAGACAGACAGTCATCATTCTCACTTTTGGCCACCAGAGGGCAGTTGACACTCAAAGTTGGGAGAGAGCAGGGTCAGGTAAATTCACAGGAAGGACCCTGATGAAGGAATGGTACTCAGGCCTTATCCTCTAGAGAGCTCAGAGAACAAGTGTCTTGGAGAGTTCTAGATCCTCAAGCTAGAAGAAACTGCATGGGGATCCCTATTTTAAAAGGCAGCTGAGAGGCAGGTGTGGTGACCTATGCCTATAATCCCAGAATTCTGGGAGGCTGAGGCAGGAGGATCACAAGGTCCAGCTCAGCTGAGACAATCTAGCAACACTTTCCCTCAAAATAATAATAATAAAAGGGCTGGGAAGGCAGTTAAGTGTAAAGACTCTGGGTTCAACTCAGTACCCCCTCCCCCAGGCCACTGTAGCTCAGGAGGGCAAGAGTTGTGACAGAAGTCACACAGGAGGTTGTTGGCCAAAGTGGGTGAAGAATCTGGGGTCCCTGACTTGGAGATATGGTTATTTGGTGAAGGTGAGCCCAGCAGATCCCCCGGCCCTAATCTGCCCCAGCAGATCTGATCTGCCTCCTCCCTCAGCCACCTCTGTTTTTCCTCCCAGCCTTAAGGAAAGGGGGAGGGGCAGAACCCACACTGCCAGTGGGTTGCCCTGGTAACCAGAATCCACCCAGTTTGAAAAGCTAAAGCTTGAAGGGGAGAGAATGGATAAGAAGTGGGGGGGGGGAACCCGAGGCCCACGTATTCACCGTCAATCATTTCATTCGTTCATTTATTTATTCTACAGAAACTCACCAAGGCTGATTCTTGCCAGAAAAGAAGAAAATCCAGGCCCATCAGAACTATGCTGTCTGATATGATGGCCATAGATTAAACTGCAAGAAAATAAAAGAGTCCACTTCCTCGGGCCCCGGAGCCACGCTCTGAGCGCTCAGTAGCCACCTGTGGCTAGCGGCCTATTGGACTGGGCGGCACCAGCATAGACTGTTTCCATCACCACAGGAAGGTCTGGCTCATTCCAAAGAGAGTGCCACCAAGGAGTAGGCCAGACTCCATGGTGTCTGGGGGCCACTGTGTCCTCATTGGCAGAGAGCAGATGGCAAGGCAAAGACGAACGGAGACGCTGGGAGAACGCTTAGCCTAGTGCCCGGCTGGGGTGGGTGCCCAGATGACGTCTGTGTCACTGCCCTGTGACAGTTACTGGAAGGATCTGTTTACACCCTCCTCTTCCTGATCAGGCTGTGAGCTCCTCCTGTCTGGCATAGAGCCTGGCACAGAGCAACTGCCCAGCAATGCAGGCTTTTTATCATCATCATCATCATCATCATCATCATCATTTTCAAGAAGTTGAGCCCAGGGCCTGTGCACTGAGCACATCCCCAGGCTAGCTTGGACTTTTTTGTTTTGAGGCAAGGTCTTGCTCAGTTGCCTAGGTTGAGCCCAAATTGTGATCCTCCTGTCTCAGCTTCTCAGAGCACTGGGATTGTAGGTGTGGCCATTGCATCCAGACTGTCACCATTATCTTTACCACTGCTATCACCTGGAGTGTGGCAATACAGAGGAGCGCACCCGTCCCAGGCCAAGGGAGCCCACATTGTCAGAACCAGGCTGGGTGGCTTTGGGGGTCTCCCCAAGATCAGGCACAGGGCTCGGTCACCTTTGAGTGTAGTATAGAGTTCAGCTGGCATGAGCTGGGGCTGGGGAGATGGCTGTATAAGGGGTAGAGCCAAGTTCCAGGAATTCCAGCTTACTTGAGGATGTGGACGTGATGGGCTAAGGCTAAGGGTCACAGCACCCAACAGGGCATGGGGGGCTGTCCTGGGGAGAGCCAGAGTGACAGTATCTCTGGCATGTCACTATCTTTACTGGGGCATCTTTTCCAGGGCTGCTCTGTGTGATACAGTACATCTGGGGGTGGGGGCAGCCGGGCACCACCCCCTTGGCCCTGAGTTCAGAGCAGCTCGCCTGGCTGTTGTGAAGCTCCCTTGGGCATTTAGGATTCCAGAGGCTCAGAGCAGCCATTCACTGACACCCACTCCTGAGGAGCCGGCTCCTCCCATCCAGGACCCAGCCCAGCTGCTGGGATGGGGCTGCAGGGAGAGTCCGGGCCTGAGTACTGTGGCCTGGAGGCTGAGGGGGAGCTCTGGAGATCAGCAGGAGAATGACAGTCAGGGACTGTCACTATAGCCTCTAGGTGCGGAGGTGAGGGCCCCAGCTTCCCAGAGCAAGAACCGTCAGCCCTGGTCTTCTGATCAAGGTAGGTGTGTGTGTGTGTGTGTGTGTGTGTGTGTGCGCAATATCAGGGCCTAGTAAGGGGCATGGGGGGCCCTGGGGCTGTGAGGACAAACAGATCTCCACAGTCCTGTCTGGGCGCTGCTGTCTGGCTGTGGGCAGAGGGCAGGTGTCTGTGGTTTGGTTGCAGTGTGTCATGGAGTGATGGGTGCATGGGCTGAGAATGAGTGATGGCAGGGACGGGCCAGGTGGGGAGGGGATGAAGACTGAGTGGTCCTGGATGCGGGTGGGTGAGAAGGGGCTGCAGACACCACCTGAGCCCTGGTGGGGACCTTCCTGCTCTTCTACCTTTGCTGTCCCTACTCTGGGCCTTACAGAGCTAGCTTGAGATTGCTCCCCTCTTCCATGAGACCCTTGCATTCAGAGGTAACGCCCCTGGCTGCTCTGTCCTAGCCCCAGGTGGTGTGTCCAGTCTGCTGCATTGAAAGCAAAGGAAACAACTTTGTCCCAGAGGATAAATTCTGTGGGCCCAGGGAGGCACTAGCCAGCCGTCTGGGGTCCAGAAGCCCACCTCAGGGAGTGCCTGATTGTCTACCAGCCACCTGCTGCACACCAGGCTCCCATCTCTAGAAAGCCTTCTCCAGCCTGCCCTGTCCATGCCTCCATCCCTAAGTCTCCTCATCTTAATTTTCGTCCCCTCTGATCTCTCTGTCATGCTGCCTGAGTGACCATTCCTGTGACCAGGTCATCCTGCAGGGCCAAGCATCTTTGCTCTGGCCTGAACACCAGCTTATGTGCAGCTTACATGCGACACTTTCTGGCCTTGGGGTGTCAGCTGGAATTATCCTAGTCCAGGCCTGTCTTCCCTGTTGACACAGAGGCTGGCTCTTGCTTACCCCCAGTGTTTACTGAAGCAGAGCTCCACCCACTTTCCTGCCTGGCATCCCTGGGAATGTCAGTCTCCAAGGCCAGGGGCTATGGCTTGTTCACGGGACAGGTGTGCTTCTGTGAGCACCCAGTACTTCTCCACTTCCCAGCCCCTCTTCTCCAGGGCCCCTCTCAGCTCCGTGCCAGTTCAACCCAAGATGTTCTCCTGTTTGGGATAGGAGCCCCAGCTCCAGATCCCATTCTCAAGCCAACTGGTCAACCTCTGGCCTCTGACCAGAACCTTTTCTTTCCTTTTCTTTCCTCTGGAACCTTTTCTTTCCTTCTGGAAGAGAGAGGCAGCTTGGTTGTCAGTAGGCAAAGTCCTCCTCCAGGGTCCTTGAATGTGTATGTCACTGCCAGGGAGTTGTCCTGAGAGAGGGGGCTTCACTCAGGCCTGGACAGGGGGAGGGATATACCCCAAGGCTGTGTTCTCTCAGGCTGGGCATCCAGCTCACTGGCTGTTCCCTCAGCTGCCATGTGGCAGCTCGCTGACCACGTGAATGAGGCTGTGTAGTCTGTAGCAGGAAGATACAAAGAGAGTCCCCCAAATGAGGTCCCTTCAGATAAGCTGGTGGTCAGGAAGGGTGACACAGTGGGTGACACCTCTGTTGTTGGGATTTTTTCTTTCCTGTGATCCCTCAGGGAAAGCTGAACAGCGGGATGGAACACAACTTTGCCCCTGCTCCTCCAGAGATGCAGCCGCACGGGGTCCCAGGACCTGGAGCCTCCTTCCCCCGTGGCCACATGCTGGGGAGACCTACCCACCCGTCACGGTTCCCTGGAGGGGTGTCTCCCCTCATCCCTGTCCTCAAGAAGACTGTCCGTCTGGATGCCTTTCCTCAAAGCCATGTGCAGACTTCTGGTAGATCAGGCCTGAGAGCCAGGGCCCGGAGCATGTCCCCACAGGATGCTGGCATTGCCCCAGGGGCTCCGCTGAGCTCCTTGCCTGTCAACAGCATTGTGCCCAGGAAACTCAGCTCCATTTCCTTAACAATTCGTCAGAACAGCCACGCGCAGCCCCTGGAGCCCCCAATGTCTCACTGGGAAGAGTTGCCCACCCTGGGCAGAGAGGCTGGCATCCACAGAGGAGGGAGAATTTCTGCTCCAAGTTCACCTCCTCTGCCCCTAAGGCCAGAAAGCAGGGTCCACGCTGAAGGCCCAGGGAACCCAGGGCAGAGCACACCCAGCAGGACACCTACAGTGGAAAAGCCCGTGGTAGGCTCCTACCTGGCCTTTCCTTTTCAGTCGAGGCTAACCCTGAGTTCATCAAGCCTCCCTGGACCAGGCCCTGTGGGGCAAGGGCATAGCAGAGCTTCTCCGGGAAGAGGCAAGTCCCGGGCCAGGAGCATTCCCAGACCCCGGCTCTGTCTCCCAAGGGCCGCCCCTGTCATGAATTTGTCTGCTGTACACACAGCAAGGCCAGACATAACCAGACACTCAACTGCAATGGACACCAAAGGACCTAGCTTGGCCATCAATGTGGTGGACACACCAGACACATCCACACTGAACACAGGCACAGAGTTCTCCACTCTGGATGTCAAGCGAGGCTCAGCCACAGACCTATCTACAGCAGGTACCGCCAAGCCAGGCAAAACCAAGAACTTGGCTCCTGCAGGCACAAACAAGGCTGGCACAGCCATAAATTTGTCTATGGCAGAGACAACCAAGCCCAGCAAGGTCATGAATTTGACAACCACAAAACCAGATGAACTGGGCAAATCCATGGTTACAGCCGATGCAGCCAAGCCAGACTTGACCGCAGAAGGCTCAGCCAAGCCTGATATGACCACAAGGAGCACAGCCTTGGCGTGGCCGATTCCAGATCTGTTCAAGTTAGGCACAACAAGGTTGGACCCAACCACAGCTTTGGCGCCAGCAGATACAGCGGAGCTGGGCCCAGCTATGGATTCTCCTGTTTTGGACAGAAGCAGCCTTGGAACAGCCGGGAGTTCAGCTGTGCTGGTCACACCAGGCCCCACCAATGTGGAGACCAAGCCAGACAGTGTTAATAAACTGATCATATCTGATGCTGCTCTCTACCCACAAATGCTAAGCAGAGGCACAGACATAGCCCAGGACAATGCCACCGTGGATGCCGCCACGGTGCCTGCCATGGTGGCTGGAGAATCCAAAGGTAAACCTAAGAACTGGGTGCTGCTGGAGGGGGCAGGACGCGTGAGAACGTGGAGGGGGATGGTGCTTGGATAGGTTATCAGGGGGAGGGAGGATTCTAAATTCAGAATTGAAGGAAGGAGTTTGGGGAAAAGGGAACAAAGAGTGGAGGGGCCAAAGATTGGGTGTGTAGCTTCCAGCTAGAGGTCAGGCTGAGGGAAGCTGATGGAAGGCGGGTTTATGAGAGGAACTTGTAGAGGAGCAGTCACGCTGAGTCCTCTCCTGAGCATCTCCTACAGGGATTGTTTGTTCTCTAAAGAGCTTCCATGCTCAGGTGATTAATGGGTGAGTCCAACTTCAAAAGCGGACTTCCTATGTGAAAATACGGACTAGTGCTTCAGTAAACTGTGATTTGCCTAATAGTAGTAGCCACTGCAAAAGTGAAATGTTGATCTTGGATGAGTCCTAAACCCATCCACTTTTGGCCTTTTAGGAAGCTATCTGAGGATTAAAAGGTGCCTTTCCTGGAAGTCTAGTTCTTGGCCTCCCACCTGAGTCCTCAAGAGTAGCTTATAGACTTGGATATGTGGAAATCCTACTCAGCCTTATAAACACAAGCTCCAGAATGTCCCCAGTCATCTTAGAGAGGCCATGGCACACCTAAAGCCACACCAAAGCTGCTTGGTGGCAGCAGACTGATTGGAACCCAGACCTCAGACCCAGACTCCTACTCTGGGCAGCCGATTCCCAACATTTCAAAGGCTTGAAGATTCAGGGTCAGGAGAGAGGCTTGAGAAACATCCAGCCCAGGGCCTGAATGGGGTTCTTGGCTTGTGGGCCCCTTGTCATCCTCTGCGCTTTCAGCCTGGGGTCTCCCTGGTCCTGGCCTGTGAGCCTCCCTGTGTGACCTGAGCTCTCCCTCCATCTTCGCAGGCCTGTCCCCTCCCATGCAGCCTTACAGCCAGCGGCCGCTGGACTCCTCCCCTCCACAGCCCTTTCCCTCCTGAGCTGACTCCTGTCCTCCCCAACTTCCCTCAGCCGCAGGCACTGCCCACACCTTTCATCCTTGGATCAGAGGCCTGAGGATCCTCCTCTTTCTCATCATTCTTTCTATTACAGCCCATCCGTGCTGTTCTGGTCTTGTTGATTCACCTCCTCAGTATCTGACCGGGCAGCTGTCTCCATCCCTCTCCCCACTCCACCCCAAGTGGCCGCAAGGACTTATCTATTGGGTGACAGCGCTTAGCATGTCACTTCCCCGGAAATTCAGCTAACTCTGGTTTCCAAGGCCAGGCTTCTCCAGCCTCCCTGTGGGAGGCCTGTGCGCAGGCTTTTTCTCTCCATGGAGCTCTGGCACCATGCAGCCACCGCCTCCTCCGGGAAACTCTTGCCCCTGCAGACCTGTCTGCGAAGAGTTCTTCCTCCTCCCTCTCTTTGCCTTTCCATCGTGGCCGCACCTCCTCCAAGAAGTCTTCCATGCCTGCTTCCTCCCCGGATCCCCACCTGCGTGCAACTTTATTTTCCCCACCAGACCCAGAACTTTGGAGGGCAGGTACGGTCATCCTCAGCGCCGTGTCCCCAGAGCCTGGGAATACCTGCACGAAAGATTTTTTTTTTAGATTGGTAAACTGAGGCTTAAGGAAATTCCTAATGAGCCCAAGTTATATGGCTCATTCTTCTGGAGCTGGGCCTGGAACCCGGGCCCCTGACTCAGAACTGCGTTGAGCCAGCGCAAGATCCCCGCCACCGCGTGACTCCTGTGGGAACGGTCGCCCGCAGCTCCGGTACCAGCTAAGAGAGTAAGGGGGCTGGGGGAGGGATCAAGGGGGGTGCGGAGACGGAGAGGAGCCTCAGCCGGGCACCCAGAGCGCCGGCAAAGCATCGCGTGCGGGGACAGGGAAGGGGGAGGGGCCCTCGCCCGGCGGACGCGTGGTCACGTGGTGCGGGCGGCGGCGGCGGCGGCGGCGGCGGCGGCGGCGGCGGCGTTGGCGGCTTCGGTGCGGGCTGGCAAGGGCGGCGCGGCGCGAGCGAGCAGAGGCGAGGTCCCGGGCGGGCGCGGGGCGCAGGGGCGGCGCGGGCCAGGCGGGAGGCGGAGAGTGCGGAGGGGCGAGGCCCGGCTGTAGGGGCCGCTCGGCCCGGGGGAGCCTGCGCCCCGCTCAGCCTTGCAGCCCCGCGCCCTGAGCATCTCCCGGAGGAACGGAGACAAAGGAGGATTCATGTCCAAAGGTAGGGCGCCCACCCGGAGGGAGCTGCAGTCCCCCAAGCGCGGCCGGGGGTGCCACCGGGGGGGAGGGTGCCGTGCCAAGGAGCCCACGCGCAGTGACATATGCGCGGACACGCACGCACGGTGGCATACACCCCGCCACGGACAATCTTAGAAGAGGGCGCAAGCAGGAACGCGGGTATCCAGATGCTCACAGCAAGCCCCGCGCTGGAGCATCCCAATACGCCCTCACACGCGGACACCGGGACGCAGGTACTCAGGCCGCCTTCAACGGATGAGACCCGTGTGCGCGCGTGCTGGTGACACCTCAGACCCCTTCCCCCACACAGACAGCCACCAGCTGGTGGTCTCCAAGGGAACTCGCTGACCTCCTGAGAACTGGGATGGGGAAGGGGGTTTTGGGGGGCCCTCTGCTCCTATGAAAGGGGAAAGGTGCAGACAGTTGTTGTGATTCCTCTTCTGGGTTCCCAGGACTGGAGCTGGGGTGGCCTACGATTTCTTCTCCTGGTGGGGGTGGGGTCTTGAAGGCTGATGGGAGCCCCTCAGCTTGGGTGACCCCTAGTTGGGGAGGGGAGGAAGAGGGTCCAGCACTAAGCAGGGGAGGAAAGCGCTATTCTGGCAAGGTCTGTTTCTCCAGCCACCTTCTCAACAGAGGGTGGGGTCCCTAGGTTGGACAAAGACAAAGCCCTCCATTTGCCTGTCCAAGAAAGTACCAGGCTCCTGCTTGCCCTGGGGTCGAAGGGTACTGTTTCTCTGGGCCCAGTGCTGTATCAGGTGGACAGTTCCTGTCCCTGAGTGCCATGGATGGGGCCAGTGACTCCTGGCAGGGAGTCTGCAGACAGATCCCCTCTTCTCCAGGGGCCCTGAGGGAGCTGAGCATAGGAGGGGCACTAAGGACCATGGGGCCTGGATGCATATTTGAGCTGCATCCTGCTGTCATCCCCACCCTGAGCTCTTCTCACCCTTGGGGGCCCCCTCCAATATCAGTTGTAGGAGAGGAGGAGCTCTGTGTCCTTTAACTGTGGCCCACACCACAGCCATTTGCTGGTGGGGGGTCAGCTGCTGTGTACAGAGCGCAGCATCTAGGGAGGAGATAGGTGACGGTTTGAGGTGACACCTGCCTTGCGTAGTAGGGCTTTGGTTCATTCATCACTCATTCATTGCTGAGTGCCTGGAGTATGCTAGTGCCCAGAGATCTGTGAGCCACAGCCCCTGGCTTAAAGAAGGGTAGAAACTGGCACAGATTCAGTGCTGGTAGTTCATGCCCAAGATTATGATGGGCCTCACATTTTCTGAGGCTGCCCACCTGGGGTCTGTTCTAGGGAAAGCTTGAGAGCCACAGAGTCCAACTCCAGAGCAGCATTTGTTCTGTGCCCTGGAGGTCTTGGTGTACTTGTTAGGCTCCCTCACTAGCCAGTGTCCCTTGGGGGAGGGGGCAGTGACCTTGTTTGAGACACAAAAGTATCCTTGGCATTTAGTGTAGGGCTTGGCTAGAGTAGGCTGCGCTTGACAGGGTAGGGAATGGCCTGGGTGGGATGGAATGAATGAATGAATGAATGAGTGAATGAATGATTCTAGCGGGTACCAGGGGTAAAGGCCTCACCAAAGAGGGACATCTGCACCAGACAGGAGTGCAACTAGGAGTTAGCCAGGGGCTGGTGGGGACACGCAGGCTCTTCTAGCAAAGCCTGTGGCACAGTGGCCTGCAGCATGCTTGCAGTAGTTCCAGTTGATCAGCGGCTGTTAGCCTGCAACTGGCATGTAATTGGCATGTGTCAGGAGGGGGCCGGCTTGCCAGCAGGTGCTCTGCATGGTGCACGCAATGGGTGCTAATATGTGTTCATTAAAAGAATAAATGAGCGGGGGAGATGGCTCAGTGGAATAAGCGCTTCCCTGGCAAATGCAGGGGCCTGAGTTCAATCCCC
>NDGN011196425.1:0-10005 GCA_002564285.1 Tympanoctomys barrerae | reverse complement strand
TGAGTCAGCCAAGTTGACACAATGTATCAACTAACACAAATGGCCATCAGACTCAGACATGATTTAACAAATTATAGTTGTCTTTCCATACCTGTAGATCTTCCCCCTAGAAATCAATCAACTGTGATGAAAAGTAGTACATCTACGCTGAATGAATCAGACGATTTCCTTTTCATTATTCCCTAAACAATGTAGTATAGCAACTGCTTGCGTAACAGTTAGGTTCCATCAGGCCTTATGGGTAATCTCGAGATACTCTCAAGTACTGTCATGGAAGTATGTGTGTAGATTATGCAAATACTGCCTCATTTGAGCACAGCGGCTGGGGTTTGATCCCTGGTATGCTGTGACAGGGGCAGGACGGCCATTGAGACTAGCGGGATGGCGCACTCCTATAATCCCAGCACTTGGAGGCTGAAAACAGGAGGATCACTACAAGTCTGATTTGCATAGTGAGACCCTGTAGACCCTGCAGACCCTGTACCGCATACATAAAATAGAAAATGTCATAAAGCAATAATATGCAATATAATAGTGTTTATAAATGCACCCACTTTTAAGATTGAAAACTGAACATTACCAGCCCCTAAAACTACATGTGACTTCCTAAATCAATCCTCCTCAGCATTTTTCCATCCTAACCTTGTATGGAACCTAATGTCAATTATACCTTTGTATTTCTTTACAATATTACTAAGTTACTAAGAACACTTCTTTTTTTTTTTTTTTTGTGGTACCAAGGATCAAACCTGGGACCATATGCTTGCCCGGCAGATACTTAAAGCACATATTTTTATACCATACAGTTAAGTTTCCCCAGTTTTAAATTTTATATAACTGTCACACCTGGATTGAGTTGACTTATTTTTGTCTGTTAATATGTTTTTCTAAGAGTTAATCATGCTTTCGTGTGTTGTCATCTAGGGGAGGCAGCTCACAAGGGGTTAATTTTATCCTAACCGAAGAAGCTCTAATTTAGCCCCTAATTCATTACAGATGGGAGATACTGAGGCGGAGTCAACTTTGTGGGACCCTTCTCAGAATGCTTTTAGAGGTAGTGGGCACCTAGACTGAATCAACCCTACGTGTCTCCACCAGGAATGCCCCACTCCTTCACTCCTTCCTCATCCATGTGAAGACATTGCAAACATAAGAGACAAGAGAAAAGCAAAACTAACTAAAAGAAGAATTAAACCATGTGCTACCATAAATCCTTGTGATGGGGCTGTAACCTACCAGGATCACAGCCCAAGATTTCTTAAATCCATAGCCACTACTATAACATTCCATCATGGTTGCCCTGGAAACCAGAAAGATCTATAAGCCAAAACAAAAGAAAGAACAAGGCCATACTTACTTCCGATCTGTACTGTTTGGTGGCTTACCTTATCAATAAAACTCTATTATTCCTAAATCTTTGGTTGGCCATGAAAATAATCTCACTGCTTCACATGGAGGCCCCAGTGAGATTTCCACGGGCAAGACTCCTATGTTGAGGGAGACTCTCTGGCCTCCGTACCTGCCAGACACTTCTGGGCAGCTCTGGTGCTATGGCTGAGTTCAGCTAGCCATCTGAGAGATGCTGAGGGTTGGACTCCCATTGCCACGAAGGGAACAGAGTCACACTGTCAGACAGGGAAGATCTAGTTGGCCTTTGTTCTCTTTTTAATATCTAGTGAGGCTGGTTTTGGGGCCCTAGTTCCCACACATGGGAAGCAATCTGGTATCATTACTTCCAGATAAGAGTTCCTGGAAGGTTAGTGGTTTGTTAATTCTCTCAGGCCAAAGACTCGGGAGAGGTTTTGTGCTCTCTCCCAGATGAGAGTCTGTGGAGACTGCTTGTTCAGAGGTCAGAGGACACCGTTGTGTTTGTTTTGATTTAAACCAGTCTAGTCTTAAATGGTAAAGGAAAGGATATTGTCTGTTTGTCTGTTTGCCTGAATTGTTTGTTTTGTGTTTTCCCCATGCACCTGCATTCCTTGATGCACCGTGCCCTGAGATCATATTGAATCTGTAGTCTGGGCTGCGGGAGTTGTAATTGTCCCACTCCTGCCCTTCCTTCCTTTTGCAGCAGTCTATGTGGAAATGCAGAAAAACTCAGACCCTGCTCAGTGGGTTCACTCTGTCATACTCATTGCCACTGTGTCAAACTATATTAACCTGGGGTTTTTTACTTTGTGTGTAGACTGAAAAGGAGCCTTTGTGGGGCTTTTCCTACGGGAGCTGTGGAAAGCAAACCAACTGTGCTGAGCTGCATGATCAGGAAGTTGAATAAATTCTAAGATGAATATGAGGGAAAAAATGACAAAGTGAAAGCTCACCATGCTATGTAAACCAAAATGGTCCTCCTTTGGAGTAGGCTGGCTGGCTGAGGGAATGATGAATCCTCACATAGCCAGTAGAGTATGGGATGTAGGGTCAGGGAAGCCAGGGCACCCAGACTAATTCTCATATATTGACTCCTGCCTTTGTGCGATTTGAACATTGCCTCAGGGGCTTAAGATGTGTGCATGTGGAATCCCTGACCTGGATTGATTAAAAAGGAAAAGTCTTTAGGACCCAAGCTCCTGTTCTGTCATCAGCCCCAGACGAGGATGGATCTCATCTAAGGCACCATGGCACTATTACCCTACCCTGTTCCCAAACCTATGTATGGTTCCTGACGAGGAGGGGCCTCCCCTGCACGGGATAGTCTGCCTCAGGTCCACAACCAAGTGAATGAATGCCAGCTTGTCGACCCAATTCCTCCATGATCATCTCACTGGCATAGGCAGCCCTCTTCCGTGTCTGTCAGGGTGGAGGGGATGGGAAGTTTCATCCTCTGATCTGGTTTCAGTTTTCCTCTTAGACAGACGACAGTAGTAGGGCAAGTGGGGAGCCTCCAGTCTCCCTTGATGTGTGTCCCGTATTCTACAAACTTGTATAGCTGGAAGAATCAGAATACCCCATTCTCAGAACAGCCACAAACCTTAAGTACATTACTGGAATTGGTGTTTAGAATACATCGTCTCACCCGGGAAGACTGCAAACAGATTTTTATAACCCTGTTCAATTCAAAGGAAAGAAATAGGATTCAGAGAATGACAGAAGAACAGATGAAGTTAGAAATAGGGCGGGCACTGCAGGAGAAGGAGGCAGCAGGAACCAGAGCTGTGCAGTGAGAGCCTGTACAAAATAAAGAAATTTTTGAAAAAATTTAAACTGACCTTGAAAGGTAAATATTTTGAATCAGTTCAGAATATCAAGTCATTCAGAATCATACAACTCAAGACATTCGAGAAAGTGGATTTCCTGAACTCCTTCAACAAGTAGCAAGCACAATGAGATAAACACACTTGACATGCAGTGGAGGATTTTGAAGGGGACTTAAGTTGCTGTGTCTTTTATCATAATAAACTTTTTAATGTAAACATTCAAAACATATTTTGATCCCATTTCATTTGGATGTTGCACTAGCAAAGCATTTGAGTGCTCAACAGTAAATAGTTAACTCTTATGAAGATATTACAGTTGGCCAGAAACTGCTTTATACTGTTTGTGCATCAAATCATTCGATTACCCTAACAAACTTATGAAACACAACCTACTACTTTTTACATTTTATAGATGATGAAACTTAGGCAAAGATAGGCTCAGTAGTACTTCAGTGCTTCAAAGCTAGTTGGTGACCAGAGTTATTCACATAAGCAGCTGCTTCTGAGCTAAAGCGCAAACAACTTATGTCTCTTAATCAAAGATATTGAGCAATAAACACTTAAACATGAATGGTATTTATGTGAGAAATTAGAGCTGGATGCACACATTCTAGGTTTTTTAGGATATGTATGTCAATGAGAGCCTTTTTGGCAGTCACTCTAAACAACAGATAATTTTGTCTCCTGCAGCACTGGTAATGTATAGGGAGACATTTTTTATTACCATGACTGAGAGTTGGTGTACTTGCAGCAATTAGTGGGTAGAGTTCAGAAATGCTGCCAAATATTCTACAGTTGCCCTATAACCTTCATGATGAAGACAAAAATTATCCTGTCCAAAGGTCAGTAACACAAGGGAAAAGAAATGGTGTCCGTCCAGATCAGGAGCTGGAAGTGGGACCACTTAGAAAGCCAAAATGATGCCGATAGAGCATCTGCTCCACGGTGAGGTGTCTTCTGACAGCACTTGCATCAGCTAGAGAACAAGTCCTTTATTTGAGCAAAGGGTGTCACAGTGCATCACAGCGTCTGCCACAGTGTGGCAGGAGTTAAGGAAGCACACTAGATGTGCTCCTGCATGACAAATCCTATTTCCAAACATCACTCTGAACGTCCCCACAGAAACCAGACATTTTCATTTCTATCGTTCAAATTATTTTGACAGCTTGGAGCTTTGCTGATCCTAAAGAAAATGCCCCCCTCCCATGATGCCATTTCCCAGAAAGAGAAAACAGCTAGCCCTGGAGTGTGCCTCTCACATGCAAACAACCCTGAGCCCTTGCTAACTCTATAAAGCTCACTCTCCAAGTTACTACCCACCTACCCTAATCATCCCAGGGGAAGTTACTAAACATTCTATTCCTCTAAAGCCTGACTGATGAAGTAATTAAAACTAGGAAATTATAAATCTTTTAACCTTACTATGTAAACCAAAAGAAAGGCTCATGCCTTCATTCTCCTCCCATCTGGCTTCCTCTAGCTGTACCCTGACTAACCCTGTGCTGTCCCATGAGATCCTTTATAAATGACATGTTCTGCCTGCTGCTGTCTTGGGTAATGGCAAGTAACCAACTACCTTTACAATGAAAATTATTTTCTATCTGCTTGCTTTAAAATACCAGCCTAATAATGAAACCAATATTTTAAAATAATCAAGTGACTTGAATGGTTTATTTTTGTCTAGTTTTTTCATATGCCCTTCCTTTTACTGTCCTCTTATCCTTTGTATTGAAAACAATTTTTTAAATAATTGTTACTCATGGCTTTGACTGTAGAGAGGATACTATAACTTTCACTGCATACATGCACATTTCAAAATAAAAAATGCTTATTCTACATGAGAAAAATATATCCACACATGGTATCTAGCCCTAAGTATAATGAATAAATTGCCTTAGTGATATTTAATATCCAACCTTTGAGAGTGTATCGCATTTTCCTGATTTTAAGCCACAGGGTTTATAGACATAAAGATTCTATCAGATTTAATAAAGTACTCTCATTTGGACTGCTTTGTAAGCAACCAGTAATCTCTCATAATCCATATTAATGAGCCATGCATTGTTTATTTCCAAATAATTAATTTTCAATTTAGATTATTCTTGGCTATTTTGTGTTGCAGTGCAATAGCATGCACTATTTCAGCTTCTCTATAATTCTTGTTAACGTTCTGTGACATATAGATTGACAAATCTGTAAATAAGTCATTTGTGCTAAGTAGCCCTTGGGTACCTGAGCGATTCTCTTGCTCTTCTTATCCATAAAATGTTCTGGACTGAGGGGCCACATGGCAGCCCTCTTGGAAATAAACACTCTCCTACTTTCTCACCTTTTATTTGTGATTTTGGTATTCAACTTTGGGAGGCCACCTCTCAGTTTACCCAATGTGTACGTAGTCAGCTGTTTCTCGTATCTTTGTTCCATTTCACAGATTGTATTTCTCAATCCCCAGAACCCTGAAAATCCATGGATAAGTCTGACCAAACCAGTTCTAGGCAAAACTGCTGACACCTAACATCACATGTGTCACTGGTCTTGTAATGAATTTGTAATAAATTGCCCTGGTTTCCATGTGAAGTGGTTGTTGTTGTTTTAGTACATGTTTATAGTACATGCAGTTTACGATCATCTTGGGGAGCGGGTACATGCACATAATACAGTTTATTTCTTTTAATTCCTCTCCTTTCTCCCTTCCCCCTCCTCTTTTAGTTCCCCTTTCCCCATTTTTCACTCTTGTTAATCTTAGCTCATGTTTACAGAGACTAGGCCTCTGCCTTTCTCTCTGGAGATATAAGTCTCCTGCTTGGTTACCATATGGTACTCTAGATCCTTTGGGCTTTCCATTCTTAGGGTAAAGTGAGGAATTGCAATTCTGCCTTTTTTTTTTTTCCAGTACCAGGGATTGAACTCAGGACCCTCCACTTACCAGGCAAGCACTTATTTTACTGAGCTATCTCCCCAGCCCTGTAATCCTGTCTTGAAACGCTAAGTTTGCCACCTACAGGTAGGTTGCCTGGATGTCTCTCCTTCCTTGCTGGGGTTGATGAAAGTGTCTCTCTTAATACCCTTCTATTGATCTTTCAACATTGTTCTCTACTTCCTGAAATGTATATATCTTGACTCCTAGCAGCAAGTCCTATTTCAACGTTATAGTCAAACTTAGCTCTAAGTCTAGCTTCTTCCAGTGTTACCCAAAACCTGATTTGCTGCACCATGTCTGCTGTTGTATAAAAAAAGAAAAAAACGCCAGGTAAGTGAGACATCTCTGAGCTATGCTTGGTAGTTTCTTCCCTCTCATTGCAGGTATTTCTGTAGAATGTCTGTCAATAATTCAAGTGGCTTCATACCCAAATTTGCTAAGTTTCAGGCAAAGATACAGATACTTAATTCATGTTCTAGAAATTTAGGTGGGTAAAGCTGACTTAAAAATCTTTTAAACGTCCCAATGGTTTTTCCTTATGCTGATCATCTATAGCAGTGGTAGTGAACCTATGACACATATGACGCAAGGAGCAGGCAGAACCCTCTCTGTTGACACTTGAGCCAAGTTGCCCTAGCATTGCCCTAGTGACTAAGCATCTGATGACAGTACATGTGGTGGGGAGGGGGGCATGCACAAGCTCCAAAAGTAGTAGTGGCATCAGGAAATGCCATTATGGGTAGTTTGGGCCTTGGCAACTCTACAGGGTTTTACCAGCACTGTTCTACAGGAAACCTGTTGAAAACTCTCAACAACTGCTTATTGTTTTTCATTTGATTACATGTTATCTCAAACTCATGCACCTGTCCTGTTGTTTCAGTTTCCCAGCTTTGTCACTAAGTCAACCATTGCTTTAAAAGGGAAACATCACTGAAGGAAATAACATTTTCTACAACTTAGTATGTTTGAAGAGGTCAGCTTACCATCACTGTGACCAAAGTGTCTGAGGAAAACAAAAGTAATTTAAAGGAAGAAAGGTT
Organism: Tympanoctomys barrerae; assembly: GCA_002564285.1. Classification (NCBI taxonomy): domain Eukaryota; kingdom Metazoa; phylum Chordata; class Mammalia; order Rodentia; family Octodontidae; genus Tympanoctomys; species Tympanoctomys barrerae. Next base: position 2,851 of record NDGN011196425.1, on the reverse strand, counting down.
CTCTTTGGCCAGGATTACAGAGGTTTCAGCCCTGATTGGCCTGCTCCAAGGCAGGAACCTCAAGGCAACAGGGAAGGAAACTGGGAGGCTGCTGCTCTCCTGGACATCAGGAAGCAGAAGGAGAGGGAGGAGCCAACCGTAAGCCTGCTTCTCTCTCAGCCCAGAGGAACAACCAGCTATGAGCTCATCCATGAATTAGTGCAGCTGATGAGGTAATCACCTTCCAAAGCCCCACCTCTAAACACAGGTATCTTTGCAGAGACATTTTGACCTAGACTATCACAGTGCTCATTAACTTAAACAATACCGTTGACAACCCATAAGTTTTAACCCATAATTTTTTTCAGTAAATGTAGATTTTTCTTTTGTTTTCAGGTACTTTATTAACCTGATTGGCATGTAGTTAGCTATACACATTTAATACCATGACTGAAACTATAATGACCATCAAGATCATAAGCCTATCCATTTCATCCAAAAGTTTTCTTCTGGAAACATTCTATTTGTTAAACTGTGTGTGCATTAGGAGAACATAATAGAAGAGCTATTATCTCTGTCAACTTTTAGCACGCATTATTATTATTGGGAGCTAGAGGCAGTGTACATGCTGATCTCCTGAATTTACTCTGCACAACTGGAGCTTTTTGTTGAAGCTCTAATACTCATATTTTCTCATCTTATCCAGCTACAAATGTGATTAATTAGGCAATAAGAATTACTTTTTGATTTTTGATGTGATTATGTTATTCTGTCATTTTAGTAGAAACATTTCTAAAGAGTGCATAAAGAATACCTTACTTATCCTTAAGGGAACTTGGAAAAAAGACAAAGCATTCAATAATTTATTTCTTTTAAAACATTTTCATAATACAAATGCAGTAAGTTCTCCACTTATGAACACTTGAGCCACGAAACTCCACAGACATACACAGACCTTGCATTAGAATATTCATAGCAGCAAACACATCTCAGAAGTAGCTCACATACCTGCCAACATCACAATTTTGCTGCTGCTGTGTGCTGACTGCATACACGTGGTGTACTGGTGTATGATGGTACAGCATAGGCAGGCACTTACAGTACCTTTGAGTGTTTGGTTCTTTTATGCTTTACATTGTCTACTTGTATGAAAGGCATAGAAGACTCACTTTGTTGGGCTTACCAGCAAGTCCAACTTAAGAATATTCTCCCAGAATCATACTCCTTTGTAAGCCAGGGACTTACTATAAACCGAATTTCCATTATGTCACCTTTCAATTTGACTTCAATGTTTTACTGAATTATATCCAAGACACTCCTTTCCAATCCAAGAAATTATAATAGAAATATTATGCCTTGCATAAGACATTTGACTAAAATATCTCTGATCACCACAGTCATACTTCAGATAGTCCTGCATTTATTTCAGATGTCTGCTACTTTTCTTCATTAGAATTTCTTTCAAGTAAAACAACTTACAACACTATTAGAAAGCAATAGATTGGGGATTATGTGTTTAGTTTAATCAACATGGAAAATTAACTTAATGCCTATAATACATCATCTGGATTCAGTTTCATTTTAGATGAAAGACTAAAATTTTCTTCACTTCATTAAGAATGATAGGACTTCCTAACCTTTTATTTATGTTTAAATTCAAATGAATTATTATTTTGCATAGCAAGTACTAGTCTTCAATTCCACACTACCTTATGTTTCTATTTCACATTCACACACAGTCATGTTCTATGTTTGTCAAAACTGTGAATTCTACTATATCTATGCTTTGGATTAAAAATAACTCAATCTATATTTTACTAATTATATTAGGACTGAAACAACATATGTTTGTTACTTTTTAAAACAAGGAAAACATTATGATTTTCCTTCCAATTTACTTTCAACTTTTAATTGCATAAATTGCCTGGTTGAAATGATACATAATGTTTCATATTATTTATCTACTCCCAATAGTTTCTATTTGCTTTGCTTTCCGTAAAATTGAAGTGACATTTGCAATTATTTAAATATTTTAATATGCAAAGCAGTAATTAAATTAACAAATTCTAATTAATTCAAAATGTAATGTTTTTCTAATTTTAATAGATTTAAAAGCACTAGTAAAAGAAATGAAAGTTTATTGAAAAAAGTAACAATAAGATAAAAATTCTCTGTAACTACAGAAAAAAAATGTTATTAATGATTTTCCCTTCAGACATTTGTACATATAAATGCAGAGAATTTTCTGTAAGATCCTGAGACATTTCACTTTTCTGGTTGTAAGACAGCTTGCTTTCACTAACAATGAATCATGGATTATTTTTCATATCATTGCATGCCTTTACATTTCATATATATATATATATATATTCATGTACATTTCAAGTTGAATCACAGTATGTATTTACATACACATTATTCAAAGAATAATAAATTTATGTGGGCATCTTGACAGGTTCTCATTATGTTTTTTGCTGTTATCACCAATAATGTCATAAATATCCTCATTTTTTGCATGTGAGTTTAATTAATTCCTGTAGAAGTATAACATAAATTTATCAATTTAATTCCTTATGTGACTCTTCAGGCTATACATTCATGAAACTGGTCCTGACTTTACCATTTTCCATGTGCATTAGTCTTTCAAATTTTATTTTTCACTATTTTTTATGAGTGCTTTCACCAGTTGAAAAATTTCTACTAGATCTTTCTTATTAATTTGTGAAGACATTTTCATATAGCTTCACACAAACTACAGAAACCTTTATCTAACTTTAATTACATCTATAAGAGCGCTTTTAGTTTACATTTGAAGTACATTTAAATATTTAATCTACTTATTAAATACTCCTAATCTACTTGATATATTTTA
>NDGN011196398.1:0-30953 GCA_002564285.1 Tympanoctomys barrerae | reverse complement strand
AGTAAAACATAAGATGAATACTGGAATGGCAAATAAATGACCAGCACTTGTAACAGTTTGAGGCTAATATATCGCACAAAGTTCTAGTGTGTTGTGGACATACATAATGACCATGACAGTTACTGGAGGCCAGGCATCACTTGTGGGACTGAGCTACAGCTCTTTCGCGTCATTGTTATGACCTTGATCCTTTCAAAGGCTACTGGCCACATTTTGTAGACTGCTCTCAGCCGGGCTCCGTCTGATGTTTCTCCTCCCTCCAGTCAGTTTGCCCATGTGGGAAGAAGAGTCCACAAAAGCAAGAGCAGCCCCCCCCCCCGCCCCACACATCTCGGCAGGGTGGCACCAGGATGTCTTGCTGGTGATGTTAACCTTGAGCACTTGACTGTGAATCTAGATGTGATGCCTGCAGAGTTTCTCCTCTGCACAAGCGCTGTGTGCCCTTTGGTCACTGTCTTGGGGTGGGGACTTGGAGACCATGCAGATGTTCTGTTTCTCAGCACGCTGGGGGTGGAAACACTGATTTAATCATCCTGTGGCATTTACCTGCAGCAGTCACTGCTGCCGTGCTCCCGTGGGAATTTTGTGCACTGGTGTTTTCCTGGCAGGAAGAGAGCTACCCTTACTTAGCCCTGGACACTCTCAGCATACCTTTTCTGGATAACTTTCTAGGTGGCTGGAGGTGACTCCTAAGGAAGGGCGATGTTTTTAAATGTTGAAAGAAAGACAGGCTCGTGAATCCTAAGAATGCTGCCTCTTCTGGCATGGAGACGCTACAGAATGCTTTAACCCTGGTTCTGATTCCAATCATGGACTAGCAAGGCTGTTGGAGTCTTTTCAAAGTAGCTTTCCTGGCCTGAGAGTCTTTCTGATACTGATTTTTTTTTTTCTTTGCATCTTTGCAAACAGACTTTATTTGGTAGGATATCATTGGGCAGCTTTGGGGCTCACCTTGATTGTAAAGAATTTAGACTTTCTAATGCAGCTTTTCTGTTTTCTGCCACCAGTGCCTTAGGGCAGCATTCGGTCCTGCTGCTTGCATCTGTTAGGGAGCATCTGCACTTGACTGTCTGTTCTTGCTGGCGTCTACACCAGAAGGCTAAAAGGCCAGTGAGGGAAGGAGATGTATCTCTTTGAAGTTGCATCGGAAGTACAAGCTCAAGATTAGAAAAAGAGAGGAAGCTGAGATTGCTGACTGAAAGGATTCCCAAGATTATCTGTAGATTTCAATTAGCCATGCTTTTTGAATTGTTTTACAGATTTTTCAACAGGCTGACTATTGTGCAAGGAGGTAAGAGAGAGGGTGCCGTGAATCCTGCCAAGTAATGTAAATGATGCATTATTGATGCACAGCTACTTGAGGTGTGAGATCAAGGTGGAGTCCTCAGTGCGGGCTGTGGCAGAAGATGTATTTAGAAAGATGAACATTAAAATGCCCTTTGCATTATGCATATAAAACAGAGAAAACTAAAACATGATCCTGAAAGTCCTCCACCACCTGCCTCAGGTTTTGCAGTTGAAAGTGCTTCCTGCAGAGTTAAGAGCTAAAACTATCCTCGGACTTACTGGGAGACAAATGGTGATCAGGACGTGGGAATGGTCAGGACGCCCTGGTGTCCACACAAGTTCTGCACATGCCTGTTTGCAGCTGGACAAGGCTCCTTCCACAGGGCTCCTCAGAGCTGGTGCCTCTGCAGCCCCTGGCTTCTCATGCTTCTACCCATCCTGACCTTTCCAGCATCTGAGGTCAGAGGTGGTCCTGAGCCAGGCCAGTCTGACCATCGTGTTCCCCTGGGTCCCCGTGCATCCCCACAGGGCCTCAACAATGGGACAAAGGACAGCTTAAATGAGATTTCAGCCAGAAGCTGCTGGCTGTGATCCTGGGGCAGGCACTGGGCTGCCTCGCCGCTGCTGCAGGTTCGTCCTCCTGTCTCCCTGCTCCCCCATGAGCCGGCCCTGGAAAGGGCAAGAGCCATCCTGAGTGTGTGGGGGAGGCAGAGATGTTGCTTTGCTGGGAGAGTTTCACTGGTCTCCGTTCCCACTCAATCCCAGACTTCTGCTGGGGCTGCCGAGGATAGGAGGGCTACCTCAGGAGGGCTGAGGCAGGAGCGAAGTGGCCGCTCTCTGGATCTGACAGCATTGTCAGTCAGGCTATAGCTTGCAGGCCTGCTGCCAGTAAGCTCATGCCTCAGTGGCAGAAATAGCTGACAGTTAGCACTTACTGTATGCTGGGTAGTGGTCAAAGCTCCGCCTGCAGTTTTCATAGAGATACAGTGACTGTCCCACTTTAAAGATGAGAAAATTGAAGGTCAGAGGTTAAACAATTTGATCAAGGAAACATAGCTAGTAAGTGACAGACCCAGGATGCAAGCCCAGTCAACCTGGCTCCCGAAAATACAGTCTTAGAGTCTACTCCTTACTGCCTTTTTAATAGAAGCACCCCCCATAGAACCACCAGCAGCAAGACACACACACACACACACACACACACACACACACACACCCAGGACTCATACACTGAGTCTGGCTGACTGGTTCAGATAGCTATACATGGCATCACCCCTAGGTGAGTCACACATGAAAATGTTACTTCAAACCCAAAACCCCTGTCACTTCAGATTTCATGTTAGCTTTAAGTACAGAAAGAAAAACAACCTTACCTTATTACAAGAATTGTATTTGTCTTTGAAATTTCATGACAAAAATTGTTCCCCATATGGTAGAGATCCAAGTGGTCTTTGAGGTGCTAGCCTCCAGGAATGACGAGTATGAGGACTTCCCGCTTCATTCACTCACTGCAGAGATGCAGGAGTGACTTTTGGTCCCTGTCTGTAGTGCCACCTCCAGCATGTCCATCAGTGGTCCCCACCCACCAGCACTGTCACCATGCTGGTCGGATCTGGTGTTTGCCACCGTGGAGTGTCTGGATGTCTCCTCCTTCACATGGCCCCTGGGTCTTCATTTCCTTTGGGAAAGACAGTAATTTGCCTGCTGTCATTTTGTCTGTCGTCCTAAGAAAGCTACTGGTGTAATCTGGGCTTTTTACCAAGTTACTTATCTTGCAGATACCCTTTCTCCAGGTCCCTCCTAAAACCTCAGTTGTGCCACCAAACTTTGCTACAACCCTTTTGATCACCTTTTGCCTCCAAAAGCCTCTCTCCCACCTCCTTTTAGTCACACATTGCTTCCTTTCTGTCCTCCCTGGGTACTGTGGTGCGTACAGTCACATCAGTTGGGCGAGCTGTCAGAGAGCCTCTGCCCTGTGGAGTGTAGGCTTCCAGTGGGGCGTGTGCATAAGTCCACAGTGCATGATGCAAACGCCTTGTGATGGGGCCCACAGTGTGTCCACAGAGCGGGCCCGATGCCTTCAAACCTTGCTTTCTACGGTGGCACAGTGAACTTGCCGTAGCCCCTTTCCTTCAGATGTCACCTAAACATCTAGTGGAAAAAGCTAGTGAGGAGGTAGGAATTAGCAAAGGGAGAAAGTAGAGGAGGAAAGGTGCTGGTGGTTTCACCTTACCACTAGGTCAGTTTTGAAAGTATGGAGTTCTCTGAAGGTCTCACTGTCATAGTACGTATTTACAGACTGCCAAAAATCTTCTTTGGGGTGGCCAATTGACGTCAGCAGATGAGAGTCCCATAGAGGAAAGTGTGGTGAAGTGCTGACTCTATTGAAATGAGCTTTAAATAAAACCTTGAGTTACCCATGAATTCCCAGGAGCCACAGGGCTGCCGGGCAGGTGTGGTCCCTGTTCACTTGGCTTTGTCCCTTCTCCTCCTTCCTGGTCCTCCTTGTTCATCTTTGGCAGCGTCTACGAGGACTGTGGGCTGGCGCACCTTGATGGAGATTCTGCCTGTGTTTAACAAATATTCTGTACATTTAGTGCTTTCAAAATATAGAAACAAACAACTCGTGGAAGCATCTGCAGGACCCATGTGAGAAACAGGCTGGCCTGCAGTGAGCGGGAGTTTGTTTCCCTTTCTTGTCCTTCTGGTCATCTGCTGTACAGGCAGGAGCTGTGGGTAGCTTCCATTCCTTGGCACGTGGCTAGCTCCACTCCCCTGTGCTGGTACGTTTATAAGGAAGTTCATCTGTTCTTTAGAAAGTTCTGGAGGGGGGGCTTTCACACTGTCTTTTTGGGGAGAGCTGTTGTCCGTGCTATCTTAGTGCAAAGGGACACCTGAAGTCTTTTTTTCTAAATAAACACCTTGCTATCATTCCTTTTCAAAGCGATTTTTGGTGTGTTTAGTTTTTCTGTTTTGTCTGCTTCCTGTTCAAAGGAGTAACATTCAGACTAAAAAGTTCCCTGATACAATTAAGCTGGCCTCCTTGGAAAATTCTAGAACAAACCTTTCCTGTGGGTCCCTAGAGAGGAGCAGCCACAGGTGATGGAGGTATCTTGATAGCAAGCTGAGAACCTACCCTTTTATATAATCATAGCTTAGAATTCCATGCTGTCTGCATTATCTTTTGTTTTGTTCTGTTTTTACTCCTTTACTGCCTTTGATAAGGAGGAGACTTCCGTATTAAAGCTAATTTTATTTTACTCCAAGGGGCCTGAGAGAAAAACAATCTATTGTTCTGCGGTGGTCAAGACTGCTCAACAGAAGGATCATTGTGCTGCTGGTTCTGTCTGGGGGACGGGCCATGTTTATAAAAACAAACTTGTGACACAGGGACCGGGAAAGGCTTAGTTCACCTGCCATTCTGAACGTAAGGTACTCATTTTGCCTGAGGAATAATGAGATGCAGAGTTGTAATTAGAAAAGGTTGATGTAATTGATGTGTTAACAATCTTTGTTTGAGGGGTTTTATTTTTCTGTCCTTCTGATTTAGAACAGTCATACAATTATTATTATTATTTTTAAGCCAAAATCAGAACCATCAATTGAAGGCTAAATCAGGCCTCAGGAAATACTGTCTTTTGGCAAAGAAAGAAAAGCCCTCGCTCTGTGTGTGTGTGTGTGTGTGTGTGTGTGTGTGTGTGTAAGGTTTTGACAAACAATTTTGATAACGACTCTTAGAATCAAACAGTTTCAGAGGTGCAGTAGGGTATGTCCAGATAGTTTACTGCAAGCCCATGTGGGAGCACAGTTATTAAGGGACCCCTTAATTTTGAGGGTATCTGTCTTGGGGGAGCACATTTTTAGAAAACACTTGGACACTCAGATGCAATCTTCTGGCTGTGCTGTCAGCAAGTAGCAATATAGATAACAGCCAACGGAATTTCAGGGCTTTGCTATCAGGTTTAGAATTTCGTTTTCAAGGTTTCGGGTTTCTCCTCTTCTTGATCCACGTTGGTGTATCTTTTGTTTACTTCTAGTATGTGTGGTCTTAGAGTAGACTAGCTTCTGAAAGCGCACACCATTCTTTAACCTCCCGAGCTGCCTTTCCAATCCTAACCTGTAGTTACGTTTTTGTTCACTAGCTTTATTCTCCACTTTTTTTGGCATCACTTTTTTCCCCTCCGAAAGTTGAAGTGTTGGCAGTTCCTTGGTATTAGTGACATTCCTACTAATGCTGCAGTATGCTCTCATGTCTGTGTAACAGAACAGAATAAATTCACTCCAAATGGAGGGGAGCTGCCTATCGACTAATATTAGAGTAAGCTGTACAGTGTGCCACACGTGGAGGAGCCCCCCGGGATTGGGACAAACAGGACAGCCTTCTTCATGTTTTTTCCTTCTCTCTCCTTGGTTCAAGTTTTGCCATCTCTTGGATTTACTCAAAATGAAATTTCTTACATACAGAATAAATAATTGAAGATATTTTTAAAAGTACTTAATCTTTAAGCACTTGCTGCCTCATGTGAGACAGCATACCTGGCTTTTCTTCATTCTTCACTTGACCCTTGTGGGGAGCAATTCTGAAAGATGAAAGGCCCACTTGGAGTGTTTTCTGCTCCACTGAGGATGTGGTGGATACTCTGCTGGTTGCGGGCCTTCTGAGAGGGCTTATTTTTTATTTCACCATAAGTAGTAGTCTATTAAATTAACAGTTGCTAGGGGAAAAGCTCCATATAGATAGAGAGTAGTATTCTTGTCAGCAGTACAGTTTCACAACAGCAACGGAAAGGAATCCATTCTCACCAGCCTCCGAGACATACTGGTACTACAGAAATTCCTGTGGACTGTGTGGTTGCTGTTTCCTTTTGTTTGTTTGTTTTCAGAGCAGATGGGTTTGTTTGCTTTTTGCTTAAATATTAATCAAAAATCAATTTATGGCTATGTAAGTGGCACTAGATAATTCTCATTCTGACTACAGTAAATAATATCTATTTGTTCATGTTAGATAAGTCGGAATAGAGGTGAAATGTAAAATGGAATTACTTGAGATATAACATATGACTGTGTGCTTTATAAATTAATACTCTTATGCATGTGAAAAGGGAAGTAATTTAGCTTACTGACAAAAAAAAAGCCAAGGAAATTCCAGAGAAACAACAAAATACCAAGTCTAAATAAATTTGGAAGATAAAGAGAATATAATGCAGTTCAGTCTTTTCAATAAATTGCCACAATTTATATGCAGTGGTAAGGATCACCAGGCATGCTAAGTGCTGAAGATGTTAGCATTCTCCAGAGATATTTTATAGCTCGACTAGATAACCCCCAAATGTATGTGACATTGGGAGGGTCGTGTCACATCCTACAGCTAAATACGTTCTTTTCCAAATTTGCGGCCATTCCTACTTGTAAATAAGTTGGTTTAGTTTGCTACGCTTGTGAAAATACAACTGTAATTTCCTTGAAGTTAAAAAGCAGAAGACTTTTACAGAGTATAATGGTATGTGTATGTATGTGTACCTAGTTCTGTTTGGGCAGATTTTATAATCGTTACAATTTGAAATAACTAGGAAAAGTAAGTTACTGAAATTTTCCTAAGCATTCTCCCTTTTTCATCGATTTAGATCTGTTAATTGCAAGACATCTGTTTTTAAATCAATCACCGGGAACGTTTTATGTCTTCCCTAAGATTCATTTAGCCTTGAAAAGGCCAAAAGTTTAATGCAGCCTCTGCATGCCAGTCTTTCTCCCCCGCTAGAGAACGTGCTCCAACTGTAATTACATTTGCATTGTTTGAAGTCTCAGTGATTCTACAGCCAGGCCTCTAAGACAGCTAAGAGACAGCAAAGGCAAGCAGGGAGATGGTGTCAGCCTCTGGAGGCGCACTCCGTGCACCCCACACACCCCGCATCCCGCACCCTGTCCACCAGAGCCACTCAGGTGTGTGTGTGCCACGCTGACCCCAGGAACTGGGCAGGGCTCAGAACCTGGCACACTCTTGCACCTCATACGTCATACAGTGTGTCAGCAGCACTGAGAGGAGGGTGAAGAATAAACAGGCTCCCAACACTCAGTGTGTGCCATTAACAGAGAGGACATTCTGGCTTTCCCTATGAATTGTGCTTTGGAATTTATTTTCCCTTGACCCTAAGTTAGGACCCAGTCTGGCATGATAACCTTCAAGGGGTGTTATACAAATACATTTTGGAAACAGAGTCAATCTGTCTCTTGTCCTCTTCCCCACTCTCACATACTTATGTCATCATTGCTGTCCTCCAAGGTGAGTTTGCAGTTGACTGGCACCTTTGTATTCTCCTTTTACCATTACATCTGAATCATCCTTGCTTCCTTCCGTTCTGACTGCCGGACCTAGTGAACCTAGTAGGGAAATCACCGTGATTAGTACTACGACTCTCACTTGCCCGTAGTGTTCTAAAGTAGTATTTTTTGTTACATTCTCTTAAGATCATCTCTCAGAGCATAGTAGATACAGTGAATATTAAATGTGCCCTAATTCACTAAAAATTCCATACTATAAAATTGCATTGGCAGCCTTACAAAATCCAAGGTTAGAGAAAGGCGTAAGCCTGAGCAAAGCTCCCTGCCGGCGAGGCCGTCCTTGCCTTGCCTCATCTTGCTTTGCCCTTTTGCCATATGAAATGCTGTTGTTTAACTGTTCTAGCTTCCCGTAGCCGGAAGTGTCTTCCTGAAAGAAATGTATAATTTTTAAAAAGGAATCTCTCCTTGAAAGAGAGATGCCAGCCAAAAGAAAAGACTTACCTTGATTATATGGAGCTCTGTCTCATTGCATTGCTATGAAAGTTTGCTCTTGAATGACTTACACATATTTCAGAGCATGCTAGTTGTGTAAGCCTCCCATGAAAACAGTCATTGCATAAACTGGCAACGGGTTCATGCTGGCCAGCAGCTCGCCATGTTGCAGTAGTACTTCCACATTTCTGCTGTTTCTCTGGTAAGCTGTTCAGAGGTCTCACTGAGTGTGTTGATGCTTCCCAGGGCAGAGTGATTGAGTCAACCCAAACACACCGTAACATAGCCCTACTAAATATGGAAATAATATGTTGGGAGGATTTCAGGATAAACATAATTGATCTTTACTTCTGCAGTGCCCGTAACTTCAAATACAGTTGAAGGAAAATTGTATTCCCAGTAGCTCCACTAGCAAGTTGGGCAAATCTGGCAAATCTATTGGTGTGTGTCTTCAGCACTACCACAAGGTACTGTCTGGTTGCTGGTTCATACAAGTCGACCTTCTTGGCGAGGCCCCTGGCTGGAAGATAAAGAGGGTAAATAGAGTGAAGAGTAGAACTCTGGGCTCCTGGGGTCTCAGTCAGCAGGAGCGGTTCTGACCCTCATGCTGCCTTTAACAACAAAAGCGTGAAAGCCAGTGGACAGCCCACTTACCACCCGAGCTTAATTTTAAGAGTTAAGTAAATCAATGCTATCAAGGGGAATTATGTAAATACTTTCTCAGGAGAGCTTTTTAAAAAATAAACGTATGATTGCTGTTTTAGGTTTAGCATAAACAGAGTATATTCTTGAGCCAAGAATATATGTACATAGCACATGGTTGCCTCTTACTCCACCCTTTTACAAAACTAACAAAGGACAGCCCCCCATTAACACAAAAAAACTAAGTGTAGTCGTAGAAGCATTCTGAGAGAGCAAGCCGTTCCAAACCCTCACAGGATCTGGACCCTGCGCCGACAAGCTGGCCGCGTCCAACAGTATACCCTAGGAAAGAAAGGTCTTTGGAGCCATGTATCCTTGCTTGCATTTGAATATAGTTGTTGCCTCTTTTATACATCAGGTCTTGCTGTGTTTCTAAAATAGTAAAGGTTGTACCTGGTTTGATCTATAAGGGTTAAGTTGAACTAGAGCAACTATAAGGGTTCAGGATTCAGAAAATGCTCATTGGTGATGGGGAAGGTTGGGGGGAGTGAAAGTTGGATGGAGCTAATGTTCAAGTGCCTATTAACTGACTTGTGTGATATAAGGCTTTTTCTTATGTGCAGAACTGCCTTGTCCTACTCTACATAGAAATTGTAGTACTTGCCCAAAAGTTGTTATATATCTTCATTGCAGATTGGGATTTCTTGCTGGCTGACTTAGCCCCCTTGAGGGTGGGGCTGGAGTGGCATGTGGTGCTGGGATCAAACCACAGTCCCCTGCACCTCCGTAAGAGTGCCTAAGCGGGCACTTTAGACTGCTGAGCTAACTTGCCAGCCTATAAAAAGTTTTCTGAGAGTTGCTCTGGCAGAAGCAAGAGAGGGGAAGAACATTCTAGTTGGGCAGGATTCTAGTTGAGCAGAACCTTGGAAGTCCTCAGAGTGCTCAGATGAATGGGTGCTTGTTTGAGAGACCCCTTGTTGGACAGACAGGTTGCTCATATACTGGCCCAGGAACTGTCCAACAAGTGTGACCTCTGGACACAGCTGAAGTAGACCCTGGAAGTTGGAAGACATCAGCCAGTGACACTGCAGTTGGACCCCAAGTCCTTCCTGGAAGGGGATCCAAGCTGGATATCTGTGCTGTGACATCTCAAGTCAGCATATCTGGGTTGAAAAATATATGCTTTAGGTGAGAGGCTGATTATTCTTAGAGGGACATGTCTTTAAAATATGTGGCTGTGGAAGTGAAATCTTGCTGCTTTTACTTGAAACTCCTGCAGTGCCTTGCAGTGATCACAACTGACGTGAAATACAGCCCGTCATCTGCCACTTATGTGTCCACATTCTAGTACTGCCTCTTTATGGATTCTAGCTGGATAGAGCTATACATTGCGCAGGCTAGCTAGCATATCACTATCTTCCCGAAGCGTAGGCTGAGGCATGCAGCCAGCCTCCTAGGCTTGTTCAGTCAGTTCTTAGCCACCGCCTGTCCATATTTTCCTATTGTCTCTGACTCTGTTGGATTGGAAGCCTGAGGAGCAGCACACGCCTCACGAGAGCCCTGCCTCTTTGGCTCCGGCATTGCGCTGCATACCATTTGACTCGCTTGTTGGGGTGCCTCAAAATATATCGCCTTGATGCCTAATGAGGATCTCAACTTTCATTTATGAGAAACACTGCCTTTCCGTGGTCTCTCCATCCTGTTGTGTTCTTCTAGAAGTTCAGGCTGGAATAGCCTCTGCTAGAAATAACATAAACACATTTATCATAATAGAACTCTGTAGTATGTCAAAAACTTGTTAGAAGCTCCCATAGAAGAAAAGATTGTTTCCAGAGAAGATAACCTAAAAAGTCAGTGAGAATATGTAACACTGTATAAAGATAAGAGGACCACTTGAATAAATGGAAAGAGACATCGTGTTTATTAGACAGGATTGTCAACCTTAACAAGATGTCAGTCATACCTTTCAGTTCATAGCTTAAATATAATTCAGAGACCAGGTTTTTCTTTTAATTAGACAGATTGATTTTGTTTTGCTTTGCTTCTCTGTATTTGGTACAAGTCTCACTTCCAGCTCAGACTCTTAGTGATTTTCCTGTTTTCAGCCTCTCCAGTGCTGGGATTACAGGCCCACACCACCAAGCCCTGACTTGGTTGCTGGCTCAGCGCGTCATGGGGACTGGGCCAGCGTGGCATGCAGGATCAGGAATTGAACCCTGGTCCCTGCACCTGCCAAAGTAGGCGCTTAGTCCACTGAGCTATCTTGCCAGCCTGTTACACAGACTGATTCTCAAGTCATTTTTAAAAACGCTCTGAATAAAAGCAGTGAGGAGTCATAGCCATACTAGATATTAAAATGTTCCATGGAGTCTTAAATATTTAAAATAGCAAGATACCAATATATGAAGAGACAGACCAATGAAATAGAACCGAAAATGCAAATACAAACCTGTGGAAATGGGTTGTTGAGTAGGGGCAGCGCTAGGACACAGGCAGCCTGTGCCCTCTGGAAAAGGATGGAGCCTGGGTCTCTACATAATACACAAGGTGAAACTTCAGTGGTTCCAAGGTGAAAGGGTAAACAGCAAGCCATAAACGTGGTAGAACACACAGGAATTCCTTTTTTTAAAAAAATAATTTTGGAGTATGGAGGACCTTTCTAGTTACAAATCAAAATCCAGAAGCCAGAAAAGAAAACATGCATGAAAACTGCATTTACAAATACCAAAAACCAGAGCACACCAAAACAAACAAACAATGTATACACACCCTAAAACTATAAATAAAGAAGCCAGGCATAGTGGCACACACCTGGAGTCCCAGCTATTAAGCAAACCGTGGGCAGAAGGATCACAAATTGGAGGTCAGCCTGGGCAACCTGTAGAGATCCTCTTCCTCACAACAGAACAACAAAAAGAAAACACTGGAGACATAGCTGAGTGGTAGGCTGCTTGCCTAACACACCAAAGGCCCTGGGTTCAATAGCCATTACCACAAAAACACAAACTGAAACAAAACAAAATCCACAAGCAAAGATATGTTACCAAACTGGGAAAAATATCAAAGAGAGTTCATATCCACAATTTAAAAAGCAAAGCAGATTAGAGCTCCTAGACATTACTAAGGACTTGAGGTGAATCCAGTAGTTACACAAATAGCTATTCAATATATGTAAAAATGTTTAGTCTCACTTATATAAGAAATACTAATTGAAACTACACTCTATTATGTTTGAAAAAAATCTAAAATGTGTGACAATGGCCTCTGTGGCAAGCTTGTAAGACTTTGCCCCCACATGGGTAGAAACCACAGTGTCAGCCCATCTGCGGAAAGGAACTTGGCAGTATCTTTATTGTACACATACCCCAACCCCACCTTGTGGAAAACTTGTCATCTATAAAACTGGTCCCTGGTACCAGAAGGACTGGGATCCACTGCCTTAGACCAATTAAAGTGTTGTCTGGAAGACAGAATGCAGATTTATGTATTTATCTTTATTTTAACTAGTGAGTCCATTGTACAGATAAAGTTAAGACCCACTGAATTGGAATTTTTTTAAATCTTAAAATACAATGCAGACTTTTAAAATTGGCAGTATGACAGATTTGTGGCTGTAGTGAGTAAAAAGTGTGTGTACCGACAGCAGCGACAAGGAGGATTCTGTGTACGTGTATCCATTGTGTATGTATATTTGTGTACCTTTTCTTGTTTGTTTTGGTTTGGGTCATGCAGAATTATTAGCTGTACTGAAAACAAGTATATTTAATAAGCCTGAAGCAGGGATGATTGCTACTAGAAACACATACTAACTTTGTTGATATTAATTTGTCCCATTTCACCATGAGATTTGCATATCTGGGAGGGTAAAGGGTGGTAACATAAAATACGCAACATGCTACTTTGGGATGCAAGCAGAGAGCTGTAAGTCCGAGCTGTCACCATCCCCCAGGATTACTGGTGTTGCCATTTGGGGGCGAGGAGAGAGTGCACAAGTAAATGAGTATCAGAGATAAACATGATAGCTAATTGACACAGTGAAAATTAAGGTACCTGGTGCTAGTTGTCAGCAGGTGGGCTTTGTCCTAGAGCTGGGGTGATACTTGAGCTGAGATCCCAAGGCTGGAGGGAGCCTTTAGGCTGAGAGCAGGGAGGGATCCTGTGGGAGGGACAATGCAGAAAGTAGTGCTGAGGTACTCCAGGAGAGTGCCAGCCGCGGGCCGGCGCTGTACACATGGTGGTTCCTGTATATCAGTCTTTTGGCTCCTTGGCTCTTTGCTCTGGCAAGAGAGGAGAGGAGATTTCTTCGAGGTGCTCAGGGGCACACTGGAGTCAGATGGGGCCAGCAGTAGGCATGCCAAGGGGGAAGTGATTTTTAAGGCAGAGTTGAAATTTGCCAAGCAGAGGAGGCAGAAAAAGGCAGGACTGGCAGAGGAAACCCTGTACCTCCCAGAAAGGGCATGTGTAGGGAAACACTGAGGTACAGGGGGTGGAGCTGTGAGGGCCTTGGCCCTTGGAGTGCGGCAGGGACCTAAATACGTGTGAGCAAGGAGCCAGGTAGGAGACACTGACCTGGCTGGCCAGAGGTGGGGTGAGGATGCGAGCTGAATGCTGGAAGTGTGTGGCAAGTCTCCAGCGAGTACTTGCTGTGGGCCTGTGTCACCAGTGGAGGCACAGAGTAGAATAGGTCATTGTTTGGGCTCTCAGGAAGTTCAGCATTTGGTGAAGTAAATTGGACCTGCAGTGGAGAGTGCAGATACAGTGTTAAAAGCCCCATCAGCCGCGCAGTGGTAGGGAGACAGTTTGCCCAGCTGCTCTGCAGGAAGAAGGGTGGCCAAGGCTGCAGAAACCTTGGGGAACAGTGGCCTCTCCTGGGCAGGCATGGATAAAGTCTAGACAGCACAGAAAAACAATCTGCAGAAAGGGCGTGTGTGGCCTGGGCTGGGACCTGGGATAAAAACGAAGTGGCTAGTGGCTGGAGGGAGGCTGCCAGGGCCAGCAGGGGGAGGGAGCCAGTCCCCAGGCCTGGAGGCTCTTTACAGTGGAGACCGGGAATGAGAATTTCTTTGAGCCTCCTTGAGGCCCTGCTCTCCTCGCGCTGTTGCTTCCTGCGTGCAGCCCTTTGTGCCCTTCTGTTTTAAGCTTGGAGCATCTGGCTGTGTGACAGGGCAACAACTGTGATTAATCATCAGAGTGTAGGACAGGGGGCAATAAATGAGGCAAGGGTTCCCTCTCTGGCCCAGCCTCCGGGTTCCTGTCTGCTCCTTTCTTGTTCTCCGTCAGCGTCATCGGGAGGAAAAGCTCACGGAGAATCTCCACAATCTCACCCTAGGGTGGTCAGCTTAGACCTCTCCAGGAGATTGTGCGCTTGCAGGCAGCCCCAGAGGCTGCCTAACTTGGGGGGAGCAGCGCCTCCAAGCTTGAAGCAGGCAGCTTTTTCCTCCTTGCAGGGGTCCTGTGGGGATGGTGAGGCCCAAGGAAGAGTGGACTGTGATTCAAGTCAGGCGAGACAGCCAGAGAATGGCGCGCAGTCTGCCATCCTGGGCGAGCTACGCCCTCACGGAGAAGGCAAGTGCAATGCTCACTTCTTTTCAGGTGACCCCAGTGCCATCATCTCCCGTTTATTTTTATATGTGCTCCGGAACTCGGGCCCCTTGGAGTGCGATCACAGCTCAGACCTGCAACGGAAAGGGCCCGCGGGGAGCACTGGCTCCCAGAGCTGCGTATTGTGTGAGGAGGGAACAGCGTTTGGGACTGTGATTTAAATCAACTTTGGAAAGGACAGACTTAAAAATTGACTTAAGGGGGTGGGAGCAGAAGAAGAGAGTATCTAAATTAGCTCACACTCCTCCTGGGGAGTTTTTAAACCCCAGCATGAAAAAGAGGAGTCAAAGGATGGAAACAAAACCTTTGCGGCTTTGCAGAACAAAAATGATGTGAAGCTGCGAGTCAGCAGTTCTGGTGCAGGGGCTCCCGGGGACGCCCACTGGTGCACGCTTTTTGGGGGTACCCCTTCCTGCTTTCCCTGGCGCAGTGGCTGGGGCTCCTTTTGTCTGGTGTGTTCACCACCCCGCCCTGCGCCAGCCTGCGGGAGCTGGCACAGCTCGCCCTCCCACCGCCCCTGGACCAGGGTTGTTTACTACTTTCTACTCCGAATAACACGCCAATCACTAGGGCCCGCCCTTCTCACCAGCCAACCGGCTGGTTGGGAAATTCCACCTTTCCGCGGGGCCTGGGCGGCTATTGGCTGACGCTCTTGTCAGTCAAGTGGGCATCCCGCAAGGATGCCGCAGGAGTATTGGGGACGCGATCACCAGAGCGGAGGAGGAGTAACCTTCCCCATAAACAAGATCTATACCCACCCTCCCCCAGAAAGTAAGGGGTGGGGGAGTCAAAGCACAGCCCAGCCCAAGCCCCCAACAGAGCTGAGCAGGCTGAGCGCAGAGTCGGGGAATCCCTCCCTCCACCTCCCGCCCTCCACTGCAGTTGTAAACACGTTTCCCTCCTTGTCTGTTTTCCCTTCTGTCTAACCGTGGCCATTACAGGCTGCTGTTTACAAAAATCCCGCAGAGCACCCCTTGGCCCCATCCTCCAGCTGCCTTGCCTCCCTGCCCCTTTTTCAGGCTTTCTTCTTTCCCTCTCTCTGGGCAGTGCGCAGTAAAGGGAGCTGGTGTGCAGGCTTGTTTTCTTTATATTGCTGCCCATGTGGAACGAGTCGTGCTCAATCGATGTACACCATTTTCCAGGGGTAGCGTCCTTCCACTTGGCTGATGGGCTAGATCAAATTGGATTCTGAGCACCGCAAACACCGCAGCCCAAACGGACCAGCTAGGCAAGGACTGGGTGGTTTTGTTATTGCCCTTGCTGCTGCTGCTGTTGGTGTTATCATTGCAGGTTGGGATCACATAGAATTTTAATTTTGCATTTTCTCAATTGCTCTTGAATGTTTTCTGCTCTTACAGTTTTGAGATACACATCCACACACCCCACCCCCAGCCCCTTTAAAGGCACTATTGTGTGGAACTGAATGTTTTTCTACCTCTTCTGTGATCTGAATCAGGTTTCCCATTTCCACCAGCACAATGTGGTTGTAGTCAGTGTGATAGGGGTGTAGTGGACATGAATTATTTGCGACAGGGCTGCCTGGAATATACGGAGCGGAGTTTGCGTGGCCCGGAGCAGCTCCACAGTGGTTGAGGTTTCTCTTACGAAGGCTCCAAGCAAGGAACCACAGGCAAGAGGGTAAAACCCTGCATGTGGCCTTTGGCTCAGAAATGCCCTTTTGGAGAAGCTGCAGCTCCAGATGACACCCGTCTTGCTTAGGTTTTGCTTTTTTTAAAAAAAAGGGGGGGGGAATGATCTCTGACGAAGGCTTGTTTGATATATTTTCCAGGCAAGTTTGTCAATAAAAAGAGAGTGGTTCTGACCTACTGAGTGGAGGACAGGCCTCCCTGTGATTGTGGATTGCTTTGGGGAGTGGGAATTACGTGGGAGTATCATGGAGCTGTCACCAGGGAAGGAATGGCACCCTTCATCCCTATCAGCCCTTGTACCTTCTGAACTTTGATTTGCAAGAGGGGCTTCAGAACCTACCTGAGCCCCAGAAAGTCTATTTCAGGTTATTCGTATCCGTGGATTTGGATCTCAGTCTACCTCTCCCTGCTGTCCATGTGCACACTCTCCTCCACAAGGATATTTCCCCAGGTGGTCTCCCTGCTGCATAAGGTGCTATTATGGTTCAGATGCATTCAGCTTCCTTTTCCTGGCTGTATGTCACATGGTGATAGCAGGTTAAAGAGGAAGCTGGAGCCAGGCAGAGTTCTGCCCAGGGGCACAGCGTTCCTGGCGTGGTTAGGCTTCCTTCTGAAGTTACAAACTGGGCAAGTGACAGGAGGCAGAAGGACAGGACAGTGAACACCCGTGCAGTGAGGTGTGCTCCGACTCCTTTCTTTATTGATTAACTCATCTGGGCCAAGTGATTTTGCCTCTCTTTGCCTCCATGTGTGGCCCCTGCTCTAGATGGGAGCTATGATGTCTGCTGGAATTTGAAGGCTTAATGAAACACGTTAGGAAGTGTGCCAGGCACCCTGCTGTGCCCATGGAGGTGCCAGGGCTGGGACTTCCCCTTCTGTGTCTGGGAGCTCACACACCCCAGACCCCTTCTTTGTCCTGTGGCCCATAATTGGAGCCGCCTCCTTATTCAGAGTAGCAAGCTGAACTCCTCTCTTGCTGGGTTTCTGCGTCACCTGCTCCTTTCTGGCCAGGTCAGCCTGTTCATTTTTCCTTGCCAACAAGTGCTTAATGCCAGCAAGTCACATCTGAATAACCAAAGCATGTTTCCCTCCTGGAGAATGCGAGAGCAGGCAGGGGTGGGAGCCAAGTAGATTGCTCCTGTGCAAATAAGCGGGGAAGCCCAAGAGCCCTGGTGGCTGGGCTCCTTAGTGACTTGAGACAGGTTTTGAATAACAACCCAAATCACTACTTAATCCTATCCCACTATTGTGGCTCCCCTTTCCCCACATGAAGTAGAGCAAGAGCCCTGGCCTGGCTTTGATTCTTCCTGACCCAACTTTAGCCTGGCTTGGCTTCATCGCCCACCCCACTAGAGCATGCCTGAGAGTAGCCTGCCACTAGGATTTTCTGTTCTTCTGTGACATTGACATGCAGAGAACCATGGCCCATCTCCCAGTCCTGGAATAGCCTCTTCCGTGCCAGGTGACACAGTTTGGGCGACCCCTCTTCACCTGCTGTTCTCGGCCTGTGCCCAGTATTTCATCTCAGTCTTGTGCCTGCTGTTTATGAGGAAGTGATGTTCTCTCATGGTACGCCCTGCGCTCTCGAGGTTGACTTTTTCTCCCGTGGAGGGTAACTTGCTGTGCCCCAGGGCAGAGTGAGGGCAGTCCCCTTCCATAGCACCATGGGCTGGGGAGCCAGGTGGACCTGCCTGTCTGTCTGCACTTCACCACTCTCCCTGCAGCCTGGGTCTGTGGCTGATCACGAGCCCTTCTTAATCTGGAGCAGAGGTGATAATGCTTCTTCCTTGGGGAGTTGTAAGGATTAACTGTGCCTGGCTCTGAGTTTAGACCGAGCAAGCACTTGGGAAATGTGAGTTACTGTGAGCATTGTGGTTTTTTAAACTTATCTATGGATGGAGGTTTACCTACTCTATAGGATTGCCAAGATGATAGCTGATAGTTACCTAAAATAATTTACCAGGGACTTGATTAATGTTTATCATATCCCCATAAGAACTTATTGTACTTCCATACTTCTGACTTTGATAAATATTGATTGAATCAAAAGGCAGTCCTTCACAAGTATACATTTAGGGTGCGTTGCTAATCTTTTTTAAATGTATTTAGTACGGGGTGTACAAGTCTCACTACACAGATTGGACTCATAGTGATTCTCCTGGTGTTCAGCCTCCCAAGCGCTGGGATTATAGGCATGCGGCACCACTCCCAGTCCCAGTTGCTGTCTCAGCACCTCCACAGGTGGGGCCAGCACAGAACGCTGGGAATCAAACCCTGGCAGCTGCGCTCTACCTAAGCAGGCACGTTAGTCTGCTGAGCTGTTTGGCTGGCCCTGCATTACTAATTTTTATGAAAATAAATGCTCAGAGGTCAGACTTCTGGAAGCTCTAGGGGTACTGGACCAACCAGGAGAATTCGAGTCCCCTATAACAGGAGTTGTCTGATCAAAATTTGGATTTGGCTCAATCATTGTCAAACTTCTTTTGTTGTTGTTTGTTTTTAATAGTGGAGTTCTTGGGTTAAAGTTCTCACTGGGAAGGAGAGATGGTGAGGTGTGAAGTGTTGCCAGCTCTATTGAGGTCCTCGCAGCTCGTCCTCTTGCAGAGGCAGAGGGTGACACGGTGGCAAGGCATGGCATGTCAGTAATAGGCAGGGTCCCAGTGATTCGGGCACTGTGCTCTTCCCCCTTCTGTTGCCCTACTTCTGTTGCCCGGCCCTGTGCCGGGCAGCTCTGGGGGTACAGGTGCAGAACCCGGAAGGAGGACCACCACGGCCTTTCCGACCCAGGCAAGAGCTGTACAAGAAGGCAATGTAAATGGCCATAATCTTCACCAAAAAACCTTCCCCAACTATTCGCCTATAACCTGTGGTTCGGGAGAGTTAACTTAATTTCTCTTAAGTGTTTTCTTCCTCCTTGTAGCAGGTTGAGCGTCCAGGC
This sequence comes from Tympanoctomys barrerae, assembly GCA_002564285.1. Classification (NCBI taxonomy): domain Eukaryota; kingdom Metazoa; phylum Chordata; class Mammalia; order Rodentia; family Octodontidae; genus Tympanoctomys; species Tympanoctomys barrerae. The sequence goes on along the minus strand of NDGN011196398.1, from coordinate 12,065 downwards.
AAGGAACAGATGGAAAGTCCATATATAAAATGCTTAGGAGTAGTCCTGACTGTTCACTGCGTGATGAACAACGTGGATTATTATTCCATAGTCACTGCACCTCGCGGAAGGAGCCATTCCTGAATGTTAACTTACATTACTGTTACACAGTTGCTGTGCCTTGTGGAGGGGCCCCTGTTGAGTATTAGAGATGTTGAACTGTAGGATGCATATTTGCATGAATCAGTCTTCCAGTTATTTTCAGTTTGCATTTGAAAATAAAGGATGGATTGTTGTCCAAATATAAAGACTTGGATCTAGTTCTAAAGGGATGTTTACAGTTCTTTAGCAAAATACCATTGAGTAAGTCCACAAAAATCTAAGCATCTGTTTTGTCCCAGGCGCTGAACCTATGGTGGGTGTGCAGCAACAGGTAGAGCACTGGCAGTCTGCTCACGCAGCACTGACCTTTGGGCAGGGAAGGCACACAGTTCTGCTGTGGTGATGGGCACCGAGGGAGAAGCCCTCCGCACAGCCTGCGGTATGCCTTAATGTTTCCATGTGAACTTTGGAAGGCCTTTACTTCAAAAGTAGTTTTCTGCCCTTCTGCAAATAACTGCTTTCTTGGTAGGCAGTAGGAATCTCCTTCAAGTTCTGGGTGAGAAGTTCTCTCACTAGGGAAGAAGGAATTTTACAGTAGAAAGTACAGTGGGAGATAATCCTGAGGAGAGAGTGGATGCACACGTTGGGCTCGTACCTCTGCTCACTATACACGTTGAGTTGCCTAGGGAAAGTGGTTGTGTACAAGCGGAAGAGTATGGCCTTTAAGACCTACCAAAATGTGGATTAAATAAAACATTTTGCAAACATCTTTAAAAATAAGTATAAATTCTTGACGCCTGTACCTCCCTTCTTCCCTCTTGATGTGTTCTGCTCTGTAGACTGCTCTGTCTTAATGGCGTGCTCCATCTCTGACCCATCAAGTATGATGGCCACTGGCCCACCCGTGCTGCAGAGCACTTACTATATGGCTAATGCTGCTGAGGAACTGAATTGCAGAGATATAATGTAACTAATTTAAATGTGAAGAACCAAAAGTTAGCAGAGGCCATGAGGCAGTAAGAAGCATGGTGCAAGATAACAAAGTGCTTTCCTCCTAATATGTGTGTTTGTATTTGTTAAGGGTAAGTAAGGCCTATACACTTCCTTCCTTTTCCCTGGCATAATTAGGGCTAGTAAAAGAGTGGGTCCATTTAAAATACAATACAATCACTTAGACCAGCAGGCTCATAGCACACATTTTTGGGCGCTGTTGATGTGGATTCTTGGTAAATGTTAAGTAGTTCTACTGACTGAAAAACTGTAGGACCAGGAAGTCGTCTTCCATCTCTGAGTACCGACTGGCTAAAGTGCTGAGAGAAACAGTTGAGAGAAAGCAACCGAGAGCAGCTCGATGGTTCTGTCAAGTGGCTGTTGATTCAGGGATATTCAGAAGCTTTTGTGCTGGGAAAATAAACTAGATTTTGAAATAAAATTGAAACTCATTTGAGTTGAAAATTTTAGTTTATTTTTATTCCTTCTTTTGATTTCTGTGTCTCCCCCTCCCCCTGGCTTTATTGTTTCATGAGATCTAGAGAATAAAGCCTGGCTGGTCAGTTTCAATTTTATTTACATTCATTTTGCCTTCATTCCTTTTAATCTAGCCCAGACCCAGGATGTATGGGGATCAGAGTGCTCTGGGGAAACGTTGAAATATAAAAACATTTTCATGAAAACGTTTCCACTTACATTTAATTTTTTTTCAATAGAAAAATATTTCCAGCCCTCTCCCCGCTTGAAATGAATTGCATGCTTTAGAAATAACATCAATCCACCCAAGTACACAAGTACAGTCTCAGCCATTTAATGGAGCTAGAAAGGCTCAGCGAACACCCTGCTTTAGAGACATAGACCCTGCCTTTCAGGAAGCTGATAGACGTGGGCGAGGCTCTTGCCTGGCCTCTTGGTTCCCCGCTGATCAACGCAACAGTCCTGCGTGGCACGTAGCTCAGGGACAGTGGCACAGAATTCTCTTGCCCCATCATAAACCACCCTCATCACTATCGTCATCCTTGCCGTCATCGCCAGCGTTTTATTTTTGAGTAACTTGTCAGTGGTGTCTGCCAAGGCTAGCCGATGTTGAAACTTCCTCTTTCCAAACTTAATCCCACATCTGGGACCAGCAGTGTGGGAAGGTGTTGGAACACACCGTAGTGGCTCCTACTCCGCCAGAGGGAGGCAGGCGGACCAGCCCCTCTCAGCAGCAGGATTCAACCCTTACTTGTTCCTTTCTGTTGCTCTTGCTTGGAACACCATTCAGCTGCTTGGGAAGTCCAGCCTCAGGGAAAGTGAGCCAGTCTTCTAAGGAAACAGGAGAAAGCCATGAAGAAAAAGAAAAAATTGTCCAGCATAGAACAGCTCAGTTTGAGCCGTGTCATGCTGTCATTCCAGCTACAGAGACCACACGTCCCGAGACCTGTGTAAACCCCGAGCCAGTTGCCCTCCATCGTTGCGAGCAGTGTATTAAGAGCACATTTCATTTAGCTTGTGAATCAGCTGATGTGGAGGATTCTACCAACACTTTCACTGGTGTGCCAACAGAAGCTAGAAAAATAAATTGTCCACTCTCACACACCTGGTAGGTGGCAAGGAAGGGATATGGACTAAGACAGCCCTGGCTTTAAGACGTATGCTTTTCATTTGCTGTATTGCCTGTACAATGTCTATACTTGGACATTCGAGAAAATTATGTGTTGCTTGTTTTCCCCCAAGAAAGAGCCCAATAAAATGAAATTTTCCAGTTTGTAATCTTTTCCCTCATGTGGAGGGGAAAGAAACAGTTGGGTTTCTGGAGCGAGAAGAAAAATCAAAGGTAAGTTTATTTCATCTGGGCTTTCTGGTTAGGTTAAGGTTTTTATAGTGTTGTATGTTTTTTAGTGTTGATATCTAGGATTTTCCTTTTTGAAAGCTAGATCACTTTTTAAAACATAAAGGTCACATTCTTAAATGCAAAATTAAATATATGCATTGATTCTATTGTTGAATGTGATGCATTAAATCTGAATATATTGGGATTTGAGTTTCACCAGCAAGGAAAACAAACTGGAAAATTATAGTCTTCTGGTTTTCGATGCTGTTTTGTAGGCAAAGCCAAATGCAAGCCATGGTCCTGGGGCACATGGCCTTGTGCGTGGACTCAGGTTCTTCACCTTGACCAATGTTGACCCTAAACAGCATGATTAGAGACTTCTGTAATGTGATAATGCTTCAGAACACTTGGCCCGATTTCAGTTGCTCATGTCAAATGCTGCTTTCAAACTCAGGACGTAGCACTGAGGACAAAAATCCAAGCACTACGCAAATAGTCATTGTAGAACCTTGGATCTCGAATATGTGTGTGCATAGTAGGTCCTCAGCTTCATGAAAGCAGGTGTCTGACAGCAGGGTCTGCATTGCTGTGTTTCTCAAGCGGCAGAATCAACAGAGGATGAACTACTACAGGCACACCTTCAGGAGAGCTGCGACTACTGTAGCATTTGTACACTACCCTCCTAGACATCTTTCCAGCGTCTGTTCTGAACTACTTTGCTTCTTACTCCAGTGAATATTTTTTAATCATTTCTCACCAACTCAGGAGCATTAGTAAGCATGACTTGTGTTATGCAGAACCATGATATCCTCCAGGCCAAGCAGGAGGCCGTTTGCCCTCTGCTGAAGGTTTCCTGTGCTTCTTGTGGCCTGGGTTTATCATTTTTATGTCTCCATTTCTGTTTAATAGACTTACTGCAGTAAGCGAAGCATTTCTCCAATAGCTCCTCTGGATGTGATTATTTGTTATTTCCACTTTGCTGAAGTACTTTGAAAAGAGATTTTCAAACTTTTTAAAATTGTAAGAGTAAATAGGTAGCGGTTAGAGTTGGCTTCTGGCCCTGGACCATGCTTACCCCAGAAATGTGTGTGTTCCTGGTAGTGGCACTCTGGAAAGGTGGCGTAGCAGCATACAAAAAGTTTGGATCTCCTCCTCCTTCTCTTCTGTCTCCTGCTCCTCCTCCTCCTCCTCTTCTCATTTAAAAAAAAATTACGAACTTCCATCCACCCATCAGTGCTACTGTCTTGTCTCTGTGTTCTGCTTGCCCCTGTTTTTCTCAGTATGATAGTTGCTGGAATAATTAAGATGAAGGTGACATATTTACCCACATCAAAGACTAACAAAGATCAAAAACCATCTTCAAATGCATGCACTTCTCATTGCTGTCTTGGACAAGCCCTCGGCACCTAATTTAATGATTGAGTAGTTTAGAAGGGCCCCTGTACCATGCTGTCCAGCACCCAGAAGGATCAGCAGTTTGTGGTAAGTCCTTAACTCAACTTGTGCAGCGTGCCCCCCCTCCTAGTCTTTTTCCTAGGTCTGCATCAGCTCTGTAGGGAGGCTACTTATGAGACCCTCACCCTGAAAGGTGGCTCCTAGTGTCCACCTCCCAGCGAGTGCAGAGTTTCTGGTTTGTCTTCTGGTCCCCAGGTCAGTTCTACCCTCCACACCAGTGGACACCTCCCAGTTATTGAATTCTTTGCAAAAGAACCTTAAAATTGTTTGGGAAGCAACATGGTATAATAGAACCTGGACACTGGAGTGAGGCCAACCTGAGTTCCTGCCCTATTTTTAACCATTCCCAGGTTCTCTGATCCTGCAGGAGTCAGGCAAGTTTTTTCACCTGTCACCTGTGTCCAGAAAGGATCTTATACCCTGATGCAGTGGTACAACCCTGTAGTGTAGTTCTAGGTACTTGCGTGGCTGGGATAGAAGTGTCACTTGAGCTTGGAAGTTGGAAGCCAGCATAGAACCTGTCTCCAAAAAGGAAAAGAAAAGAAAAAATTAAGCTTGTGCTGTGTGATGTAATTGGAGAGCTAGTGCTGCTGCTTGAGCAAGCGAGAGTTAATCCTGGTGTCTTCTTGTCTCTTCCCTTTCAGCCGCGCTGCTTGGATGGGCATGAGCATAGTCCTTGAGCCGAGTTGTGGCCTTCTCACATCCCACAATGCTGGCAACACCAAAATAAAATGGTAGCTGCACACTAGTTGTGCCCTCAGTTTTCTGTTGTTCTCCAGTGACAGTCATTTCATTTGAGGCCAGATTCTGGGGAAAAAAATAGATCAAGCATTTCAGATGAGATCTTAGTGAAACCCTGATAAATTCGTTTTATGGCTTTCACTACCATACAGTGGTGGGTTGGGAAACTGGAGGCTTGCGATGCTGGGACAGTGCTGCAAACGTGGTGAAGAATTTTGCTGTTGAATGAATTGGGTCTGTCTTAAGTACAACAGGTAGAATACAGACGCATATATTATCTGTAGCAGATGACACAGTGTATGTCCAGGCTGGAAAAATAACAGTTCTCACCACATTTGAAGCAAAGATGAAGAGTTATTATGCAAATCTGGGAGAAACGCACACAGCTTGCTGTTGCACGTTTGGTCGACTCTCTGCTCCGCCAGCCGTGTTTCTGTCATGACCCACCGGAGAATGGACCAGTGGTGAGTGAAGTGCTGGGCAGCGTGTGAGCACAGGGCAGCCTCAGCATCAACACCCAGTTCTCTGCCAGCCCGCGTGGCCTCTTGGAACAGTATTTCTCTGGGAATCGCCTGTACAAAGTACAGCTTTATCCCATCTCTAAATTAGGGATTTAGCTGCTGGATGAAACTGTGTCAGTGACATTATCTCGTTCCAGTGGGAGGAATGTGAAGTACACCATTTCAAGTGAGATTTTTAGGTTTGCCATTAATTGGTTGTGCAGTCTGTATCTTTATATCAAAAATCTTTTTTCTAATGTACTTGGTGGTACCTTGTACTATAAGTTGTTCTTACTTCCTGTATAAATTTTGAAAAACTTCCTCTTAATGTTTTTTTCAGATTTAAAGTATTTCAATTTTAGACTTGTAAGGAGAAAAATGAAACCAGCTCCAAGGCATACCAAGGCTCAAGAACATCTTTCACCCAGTGCCCCCAAATTTTGATGGCTTCTGTAATTGTGATGTAGTTACCGAGCTGCCACATTAGCGCTGAGACAGTAGAGCCACCCTCTAGCCGGAGGTCACCCTGTTCCGTTCCCCCAGTGACTGCTGTGCGCTGCCTGTCTTCGCTGTTCCCTTGGTGCAGGGCCATTTGCCTGCTTCCTTCTTGGTCGTTCAACAGCTTTGTGCTTTTCAGGAGCGCACGCTGTTTATGTCACACAGTGGCTTCCCAGGCGACTTTGTGGACAGTTCCTCATGCTTACATTTGGATTGTGTTTCTAGCACGAAGACCACAGAAGTGCCTCTGTACTTCCTGGTGCGTCTTACTGGGACACACGGTGGCAGTATGTTTGGTGGTGCTGGTGTTGGTCCCTCGTCACCTTAGGGTGTTCTCTGCAGGTTTTTCTATTATTACTGGTATTTTTATTTACCTGTTTGCAGTTAGGAGGCCCCAGTTTGTGGTAGATACTGACATGGTAAAAATACTATTCTTCAGTCTCCTAATTTTAACATCTGTGACTGTAGTGTTTGCCAAATGATGATTATTTTCTATTTCTGTTTTTTACATTTAGTACTTCAAATTCTCTTAGGGCTCCTTCTCCTTCTCCTTCTCCTTCTCCTTTTTTTTTTTTTTTTTTCCCAGAACCAAGGATTGAACTCGGGCCCTTGTGCTTGCCAGGGAAGTACTTATTCTACTGAGCCATCCCCCCTGCCCTTCATGTATGTTTTTAAATGAGGGCCATAAAACTTCTAAATAGCAGTGGCAGGTCCACTTTTATTTTGGGGTATAATTATGAGTGACGTGAACCAGAACAATACATAGAAGCCAGAAACATCTGAACAATGTAGGTGATTTGAAATATTCTTGTTATTTTTCCTGATGGAGGAAGTGAAAGAAAAAGCAGATCTCAGTTGCCAAAATGGTCCTATTAGATTTATTCCTGGCTGCAAGGATCTCTTGCTTTTGAGAACTCAAGAGAATGCCTTGAAGGGACTGCCTGGTCGGCACAGAGAGCCCTGAGTGCCGTGGATGGCTCAGGAGGGCTGACCCCAGTGGTGGTGAACCTATGACACGTGGGCAACAGAGCTGTTTCTATCATTGAAAGCACTGAAAGATTCACTGGCACTGGCTCACCCCAACCCTGGTATTTAATTTGCATTATGACATCTTATCTCCAAGCTCTTTGGGCTGTAAGCTTTTCCTTCTTCAAAGTGTATATTATTACTGACAAGGCAAATAAGTTGAAGGAGGCTCTCTGTTTAATTAAATTTCAGTGGGCCCAAATCTAATTGGTGTGAAGAAATCATTGTCGTGAAATTTTATTTATTTGTTTGATTTTAGAGTACTGGGGATTGAATCCAGAGCAAGCTGAATATGTAGTCTGCCACTGACCTACACCTCCCAGCGCCATTCGCCCTTTTGGAGGGAGGTGGCGTGTTTTGTTCTTTAATTTTAATCCTATATACCTTTTCTTTTTATTTTTCATATTCCTCACCAGTAATATTATACTAAATTGCATGCATCTACTTACTGACAGAACTGTGAATGCTTGTGTACTGTATTTGAATATCCTATAATTCATCTGAGCTGATTGTTTTATTATCACTGTCAGACTGGGGTGTGCTTGGTACCCTAAACTCTTTATGACCCCAACTTTTCTTCACCAATCTTAGTAATCAGTCACAAGCGAAATTTTAGGAGTTTGAAACGTAACTCTGACATTTGGGGCGTAAAGGTGAGTCTTGGGCCTCTCAGACTCCAGGGCTCCACTGAAACAGCTGTCGTATCACTCACATTTGCTAGACCGAGGAAGAATTTTGACTGAATACAAGACTCTGAATCAGGTTCTGTGCTGTGTATACGTAGGTTTTTGACCTTGTGATACTGTAACACTGAGCATTCTAGAGAGTTTGCAGTTTCTTGGTGAATAAAGTTGATGACAAAGAACTCCTGGTAGGTAAACATTTGCATGCTATTTCTAGCCCCCAAGTGGAAATCAGTGCCAGTGTATTCCTAGTGATGACTGCAGGTACAACTTGAGCTTAGAAATGCTAGGCGCCCTTAGCTGCGCATCACGCCCCTGGCCGGCTGCAAGGGTCTCAGGAGCGCAGGCCCCCCCCCACAGGACTATGCCCTGGCATACCTGCTGCCATTGCACTTGGCCTCAGGGCTGCCTGGGCTTTCCCACTGATGGCAGACAGTGGATACCAAGTGGAAAGAATGCATGAGTGTGGCTTCCCAGTTTTGAAAGGCAGTAACTCGTGGTCCCGCACCCCTGCGATTCTTCCTTCCCTATAGTTGAAGATGGGTAACATGACTATCATTTTTCTCCAGCCATGTTTTCTGAACCTCAGTTTCTTTTGGGGTGAATGTATCCCAGCTGCAGCCGGCACAGCGCCAGGCTTGGCACAGGCCAGGTTCAGGATCCAGGGTGGTTCAGTGATTCATTTTAGGCTGGAGAAATGGTTTTGGCTGGAGAAATGGTTTTGAACTGTTTCACTACACATCCTCACATGTTAAAAGCTAATTTGAGTTTCAGTAGAAACTTAGGAATCCTGTAAGAGAAGGGTGCTCCTACCTCCTGTGAATCTGGTGGTGGTGTGCCAAGGCCTGCAGGGCAGGTATGTGGAGGAGGTTACCTACCCCGAGCTGCTTGTACTATGATACAAAGCACACAATTTTAAGGACAAAGTAAGAGATGCAGATGTGCTTGCGAAGGAGACAAGTTAATATGGAACGCGTCTCAAGAGGCATGCGTTCTCAAGGTGAACTTGAGTTTATTGTTCACGCCACTGCCCTGTAGCCCGTGTGCTTTGATTAGAGCCCTTACCTTAAGATAGCTTTGATGCTGCTACCCTCTTTCCCAGCCCTGACACCTTCTTCCTCTCCTCCCCTCCCTCCCTTGTGCCCTGAAGATGCAGGACCTGATTGAAATCTTCAGCACATTTCTTACCATGTTGCGTGGGAAGTTTAAGGTTCTCTTTGGTTTACTTTCTCTTTGCCTTCATTAAAATGCAGTAAAGCAAGGCGTTTATTAATGGAGAACTAGGTCTATAGAGACAATTTATTGAAAAGAAGAAAAAAAGAGGCTTGAAAGATTAAACTTCATCTTAAAAGACCAGAAATAGACCCTTGTTCTTAATAACTTTGGAAATGAAAATCCAACTTTTGATAAATTATTTTAAAGGAGTGGTTCAGACAGGTGGTAGACAAGCCAGAGTCTGGTCTCAGTTATGGTGATTTCCTTGCTTTGGCTCCAGAAAATCAGATATTGATGAACATGCTGGTCTGAGTCACAGTTTCATGAGTCGGGAAGTCCTCTTGGGATGAGGCTGGCCTTGTGTGGGCAGGTCAGGGCACACATGGGCAGGTGAGGGCATGTGGCATTGGAAGGGGCTGATGGACTCTTGGTGGCTGTCATCATCCTGCTTTTAATTTGTGGAAGTTCAAAAAATCATGGTAAATGCATGAAGCTTTTAAGAATTTACTGTGCATACTCTAGACGTGTGTGTGAGAGAGACAGAGAGAGACAGAGACAGAGAGACAGAGACAGAGAGAGGAGAGACAGAGACAGATTGAAAGACAGAAGAGAGACAGACAGAGAGAGGCAGGAGAGAGAGAGAGACAGAGAGAGGCAGAGAGACAGAGAGAGAGACACACACACACAGAGAGAGAGAATGAATATGAGAGAGAATGAGAGAATGAATGCTTCTAAATGACTGAGGTCTTGTGTTTTGCTGCCTGGCCAAGCAACACTGCTACTTTCGGTATCCTGCGTCCTGCCTGGGCTGTCTGTAGCCCTCCTCTTTCTGTGACCAGAAGACAAGGAGGCAGACACCAGTGGCGTCTTTCACAATGAAGGTTTGTTTGTTTATTTTTTAACTTAATGGAGAGATTGTAGATGGTCTAAAACCTCATTGTGCCAGGAGAGACAAAGAGTGTAAGAGAGAAATAGCCCATTCTGAATACTTTAGAAACGCATGACCCAGAGGCGTGATCCTCAGACTGCCTCAGAAGCCTCTCTCTGTACTGTGGCCTGCGATGTTAAGCTTAATGGTTTTTAAATCTTTTATTTATTTGGTACAGGGTCTCACATTGCAGCTCAGGCTCAGGCTCATAGTGATCCTCCTGTCTCAACCTCCCCAGTGCTGAGATTATAGGCATGTGCCACCATGCCCAGTTTCTGGGCTTACACGGTGCACCTGGGTTTCTAGGGCTGGCATGGAATACAGTACTGGGGATTGAACTTGGATCCTTGTGCTTGCCAGGCAGGTGCTTAGACTGCTGAGCTATCTCTCCAACCTCAAATTGTTTAAATAGAATCTTTCTTAAAAATGCACTGAGTGGATTTTTAAGAATTTTAAGTTACACAGTAATAAAGATGATGGCTGTGGTTTTCCGTCAGAGTGCACAGATTAGAGAAGCCCTGTGGCCTTGTTGCAGCCTCCCGAAGACTCTCCTGTTTGTTTTTTCAGTCTCTACCTGGGTTCCCTTATTGCATGCACTCTTCCATTCTGTGGTTCTCCGTTGGAAGAGTTGTACCCACCCCTGTGTGTCTTCTGTGACATGAGTCTTACCTTAAATCATTTCCTATGTGTGCCTCTCATTGGGTAGGGCCATGTGGAGCCCTTTTATGCATTGCTGTGAGCCTCATGGTGCCTGGCATCCCCTAGAGTTGGGTGCACTTCATAGCAAATGAGCAGACACTTATTTCATAAGGACTTAACAAAGTTCTTCAACATACATGCATTTTTGAACATGCCATTGTGAATGATGAAATCCAATGTTTGTTGTAGTGCTCATTCTAGCCTTCACAGAGTTTTTGTAAGTTACAGCATTTAAAGCAGATGTAACTCAAGCAAAGTTTGATTCTAGGCTGAGGATAGCAGGAAGTTTTATTTGGAATGGCAGGCTGGCTGTGTTGCCGCCCTGTCTCTAAACTCCTGGGCTAAAGATGTCCTCTTAAATGGCTGAGGCTAAGGGCCAGGGAAATAGCTCAGTAGAATAAGCACTTGTCTGGCAAGCGCAAGGGCCCGAGTTCAATCCCCAGTTCTGAAAAAAAAAAAAAAAAAAAGAAAAAGAAAAGAAAAGAAGTTAAATGGCTGAGGCTATAGGTGTGTATTATCATGCCCAGCTTCTACTTTATTTTAAAAGAGGAAAACAACCCACAAAATTTTAAGACAAAATAATAGAAGGGTAATAATGGTTAACATATTGTGTATTATCTTTATATTAGTTACTCAGAGTACAAGATATTGGCATTTAATTGTCCAAACAATATCAGCACAAGTGTTTCTTTTCAATGAACTAGGAAAAACTAGTAGTACAAGTATCTTATTTCATACATATGTTTTTTTTGTTTGTTTGTTTGTTTTGCTTTTCCCTTGCTTCCTCTATTCCTCATCTGAAGTTTCTTCCCATTTTGCAATAGCTATTGTACGTTTTGCATCTTTCTTATTCTTTCAGCCTTTCACATCAGGGAGACAATATGATGTCTACACACGTGGGTCTGATTATTGAGTAGGTCTTGAGTTGCATCTATTTACCTATAAAAGTCTTTCTTTATGGCTGAATAGTACGCCATTGTATAAAAAGACCACATTGCTTTTATCCATTTCTCAGTTGATGGGCATTTGAGTTGTTGTCAAGATTTTGGTATAACAAATTGTGCTGCTGTAAACATGGATGCACACATATCGCTGTTGTATGATAATTCTTCTGGGAAGATACCTAGAAGAGGAAACCTAGTTTTTCAAGGAATCTCCACGATGATTTATGCAGTGGTTACATCAGTCTTCATACCACCAACAGTGGAGAAAGGTTCCATTCCCCCTGCCCACAGTCCTGCCAGTATTTGTTGTTGGTTGATTCATTAATAAAGCTATTGTTTCCAGGGTGAGATGGCAACTCAGTGTTGTTTTAATTTGCATCTCTTTAATGACAAGAGTTGTTCAACATTTTTTCATATATTTTGTTTGTCGTTGTCGTCGTCGTCGTCTTCTTCTTCTTCTTCTTCTTCTTCTTCTTCTTCTTCTTCTTC
>NDGN011196377.1:0-17498 GCA_002564285.1 Tympanoctomys barrerae | reverse complement strand
ATATATATATATATATATATATATATATATATATGAAAAATTAGAGATCAAGGAATGATTTTAGAACTGGAAAATAACTCAAATAAAAGCTCAGCAGAGGGGCTCCACAGCTAAATGGTAAGGGTGGTGGAGCAAGAGGACAGAGAAAAGAGCCGGGAAGCTAGAAAACAGAGTAGAAACTACTCAGTTATAAACAATGGTAGGAAAATAAACAACATAAAAATTGGAACACATAGAACACTAATATTTAAAATCTAATGTTAACTTCTTAGGCATTTCAGAAGCGAAAGAGGTTTGGGCTGAAAAATTGTTCCAAGACATGAAGGCCAAAAAACCCCCAAATTTGACAAAACATACATAAATTTAACAGGTCGTACAAACTCCAAAGAGGTTACATATAATGAAGGCCAAGTCAAGGCACTTCATAATACAGTTTTTGAAAACTAAAGACAAAAAGTACGGAAAGCAAACAGAAAAACTACATTTTCCCTATAAGGAAAAAAATCAACCTTTAAAATGACAGCTGATTTTCCATCACTCCATGGATGCCCAAAGAAAGTGCTTCGGTATTTTTCAGGTGTCACAATGAAAGAACTGTCGGTCCTGAATCTTATATCCATTAAAGATCCTCCAAGAATAAAGCAAAGCTAAGGCATTCTCAGGGTAAGAAAAGCTAAAAGAATTTGGTGCCAGCAGATATGCCCTAAATCAAATGGCTAATGGAAATTTTCTAAACAGAAAGAAAAAGATAAAAGAAAGAAGATGAGCGTATCAAGAAAAAAGAAAGAACCCAGGTAGAAAAAAGTAGGTAAATGTTTTCCTTCCGCTCTTCAGTTTTCTAAGTTATGTTAATGGTGGAAGCAAAAATTCTAACATTATCTGATGTGGTTCTAAATACTTAAGACAAGTAAGTACGGAGGATGATGAAGGGGTATAAATCGAGGTAAGATTCTACACTTCCCTTGAACTAGGAAAATGATGATCAGTGGTTACATACCCATAATACCTAGAGAAGTTACATACCCATAATATAATACCTAGAGAAACTGCTAAAAGACTATTTAAAGAGATACACTAAAAACACCATAGATGAATCAAAATAGAATTTAAAACTCTTTTTAAAGCTATACATAGTGGTACATTCCTATCATTGCAGCACTCCAGGAAGCTGAGTCAGGAGAATCCCAAGTTTGAGCCCATCCTGGGCAATCTAGCCACTCAGTGAGGCCCTGTCTCAAAATTTAAAAATAAAAAGGGTTGATGGTATAGCTCATTGTAAAGGCCTTGAGTTCAATACCCAGTCCTTTATTTCCCCCCAGAAGGGGAAAAGCATTCAAGTAACCCACAAGAATGCAGAAAAATGAATAAACAAACAAATGTAAAACAAAACATACAATGGCAGATGTAAGCCTTTCCACAACAATTATAACACTAAATGTAAGTGGTCTAATTATATCAACCAAAATAGATACTGGCAGGCCGCATTTCAAAACACATCTAAGGGGCTGGGGAAATAGCTCCATGGTCTAAGTACCTGCCTCGCAAGTGCAAGACCCGGGTTCAATCTCCAGTACCACATGCTGTGCCAGCCCCATGCCAAGCTATCCACCAAAACCAGGTGCAGTGGCGCACGCCTACAATCCCAGTGCTGGGGAGGCTGAGACAGGAAGATGGCTACAAGTCTGAGCTACATAGCGAGATGCTGTACCAAATAAATAAACTAATAAAAGATTATTTTAAACACAAACTTTAAATTGTCTATAAGAAATTTAAATGCTAAAATATTTAAATAAAACGATATCAAAAGGTCCCAAGTTCGACCCCTGGAACAACAACAAGAAAAGATATATAGGCAGATTGAAAGGATGGAGAAAAGTAAATCATGAAAACCCAGATCAAAGAAAGCCAGAGTGACTTACTAACTTTAAACAGAGCATAAAGCACAAAACAGCTAGAGACAGAGACACTGAATAATGATTAAAAAAGCAAAGGCACCAAAACTACAGAACAATCCGAGGTGTGTACAGCATAAAGCAATGCCATGCCAAAAGCCATAAACTTGAAAGAATAAATAGACAAACTACAATTTTAGTTGGAGACTACACACCTTCTCTTAACAACTAATAGACAATCAGCAAGGATGTAAAAAAATATCATTAATCAACACCATCTAATCAGCATTCATAGAACACTGCACAACCTCAGCAGAATATATATTTTCATCAAACGCCTATAGATTATATACTAATACGACCATATTCTGGGCCATAAAAAAACTTCTGAACTTTTTTAAAGAAATAGAACTATACAGAATGTGTTCTCTACCTATAATGGACTGAAATTAAATATCAGTAACAGAGAAAATAGAGGACAATTTCTAAAAGAGAAATTCAGCACGCAGCTCTAAACAATACATGTTAAATATTGATAATTAATCAATGAAATCCATCAAATTAACAGATAAAGAAGAAAAATCACATGAAAAGATCAATCAGTACAAAAAATTATTCAACAAAATTCAACACCCGTTCATGAAAAAAGAACCACTACAGGAAACAAGAACGAGAGAGAATTTCCCCAACTTGATCAGGAGAATATCCAAAACTCTATGACTGAAACAAAATGTTGAGAGACTGAATTTTTCCTCTAAGAATGGCATTAAAGCCAGAATGTCTATAATCCCAACTCTTATTCTACATACTACTGGAAGTTCTAACCAGCACAATAAGGCAAGAAAAAGAAAGAACAGCATGTAGATCAGGAAAGAGGAGCGTTTATTTGCTGATACATGCTTGCAAAGGACAAAGTAATAAGGAATCTACAAACACTTCCTAGAACTAATATGTCCAGAAAGGCCTCAAGATATAAGGTTAGCACTTACAAATGAGCTGAGCTTCCAGTGTCAGCAATGTACAACTTAAAACTACAATACCACTTTGTGTTAGCCTTCGTTATTGTAAACAATGAGATCAACTAACTTAGAAAAATTTATTTTGGCTTAAAGTTTTATAGATGTCAGCCCATAACCAATGAACTTTCATTGATTTGGACTGAGGCAGCACAGCATGGCCGGGCATATTCTGGAGCACTCTATTCAGCTCAGGACTGGGAAAGAAAAAGAAGAGGGCCTGGAGAGTGCCACTGTCCTCTGCAAAGGTATGCTCCAATGACCTGGAGATCTCCCACTAGGCCTCACTTAAAAGTTTCTCCCAAGCTGGTAAATAAGACTTTAAACACATGGGATTTGGGAGAGCATTTCATATGCAAAGTATAACACACTTAGAATTGGCTTTTAAGCCTAAGTATAATTGTGATACCCATAGATAGAACTCCTATGCCAAGAACTACATCATGCTGATGAAAGAACTCATAGGTCTAAGAACTCATAGGTCACTGACTTACAAGTGGCTCAACTCCCTAATGCCCTTAAGGGGCCTACCTTCCTGAACATCAGAGCTCAGCCACACAACATGCTGCAGGAAGGCATGACTTGTTGTGCCTTGTGATCACGTGACTGACTGGGAGCTGTGATTTGTGAACATTGCCCATCATCACCAGAAAAGACTGGACCACTTATCCCTGGGCTGGGAAAACATCCCAATGTAAAATATGCCACTCAATGCCTGTAGTTCTCCTGCCACGGTAAAGCTAGAAATCCTAAGCCAAACCATTGCAAGCTGAGTACTCTGTAATTTCAAAGAATTGCTGGATCATATGGTAATACTGTCTTTAATTTTTTTTTGAACCACTAAACTATTTTCCCTAGTAGCTGCATCATTTTACATTCCCACCAGCCATCTGCCAGGGTTCCAATTCTTCCATGTCCTTGCTGACCCTTGTTATTTTATTATTGTTATTATGTTATGATGGGCCCCCTAGTGGACACAAAAGCGTTCATCCTGCATTTCTTATAACTCATGATCTTTCCACTAGAATGTAATAAGCCTAAATCATTTTGTATGGTGGGAATATGTCAATGAAAGAAGTACTTGGGGTTCACTGGGGTTTGTATGACAAGAACAATATTTTACTAAAAGGCCTAAGTCCATGACTTCTAGATGGTGACCAGTGGAGAAGAAGGTTGGGTCATCCAGTGGCTTAAGTGGCTGGGAAGAGACGGTGCTCAGGGAAACAGCCACCAGGAAGGTCTGCTAGCAAGAGAAGACAAAACAATCTAAATTAACTGAAAGAAGGGGAAGAGAGATCAATCCGTACTGTCAGTATGTGCAGGTGTATTTAAATATGCATTTTATGTGCTTACTAACTTTAAGTTATTAAGTATGAGTTTCCTTGAATTACACATGAGAAAGAGATAAAAGATGAAAAATTGCTAAACAAAATAAGTGGGCTTCATGCCTGTAGATCCACTGAGACAGTTTGAAAAAAATTTAAGTATGTTTTTTCTTGTACTTGTACTGATAACATACAAAGAGCACTAGTTAAGCAGTTTAAAATGAAAAGTAGCAGTTCTCACCCCTAATCTCACCTGTTCCCCAGGTGTCACTGCTTTTGGCTCTACCTTATTTTCATTTTTATCCTCATATTTTAATATTATGTTGTTATATTGCTACTTTTTGGTTTATTGAGACATCCACAGCTTCCTACTACATAAGACAGAAAGAATTAGATATTTTTAAATATCCCTTCCTATTTTTCTTCCCCTAGATTACATGTTCTTCTTTTCACCTAATTTTTTAGTGAAATAAATGGTTTGCATTGATGATGACTGCTTTGGGCAATGAAATCTTGTTCGCAGCTGAGTCAAGTCACGTAAAATGATTATGTCTCTTGTACATTTTGTTTTTCCTGAGGCCAGTAATGCTGTGCTGTTCCATCTGATTAGTTTCTATGTACCTATGGCTAATTTCTCTAAGTGGTCCCAGAGCTCTGTTACATACATCAATAGTCCCACTTATTTTTCCTCTGGAGAGCTCTCCCCCAGGTCCCTCTTCTGCCTACTTTGCTGGGATCCGCTACCTGGCTGTGGTGTGGGTGTCACCTTCCCCTTCCTCCCTTCCTGCGTGGACTCCTGTTTTCCACATTCTGTGTTGTCTTCTTTGGTTTGCTCTCTTGTTCTACAGACACACAGAATTTTCCAGTAATTTCTCTGAAAACATACATGGGTAGTACATCTTTTTTCACAGTGCTGGGGATCCAGCCCAGGGCCTTGCGTGAGTAACATGTGAGCTGCCACCGGACCACACATCCCAGCCCCAGGAAAACTTCAATCAATTTCATACTAATAATTTGGGCAGAGAATTCTAGGTTGAAATCACTTTCTTCCCAAATTTTGAAGGCATTTCTCCTTTTCTCTTCCTATGCAGTTGCTAATAAAGCCAACCTGATTGTGTATCTTTTGTATATGAAAGTTTTTCCTTTACAATTATTTAGGGTGTGTTTGTTTTTAGTCATTTTGAAATATCTTAGTAAAGCTGTTCTCTTTTTGCTGATCAGGTATCCAAGAAAGACATTCTTCATTTCTGGAAATTTTTTAAATGCTTTTTATTTTAATCATTCACTCCCTTGATCTTCTTTATCTCTCTGAATCCATATTAGTTGAATATTGGACAATTTGGATTGATTCAGTAACCTTCTTGTCTAGTCTACTATTTCTTCATGATCTTTCTGGGAGGGTTCCCCAGCATTGTCTGTGGAGTGTTGTCAATGACTGTTTTGTTTTCATGCACTTCGTTTCCCAGAATCCCTCTGGTTCCCAGATGAGTCCCTTTCTGTGATAGCCTCTTCTTGTTCCACGGTACCAGAATCTTTTCCCTTCATCTCTTGCATCAGTCCATTTCTGTCCCATTGCTAGAACAAAATACCACAGAGCCTGTACAACAAGCGATTTCCTTGGCTCACCATCTGGCAGCTGAGGAGTCCAGAAGCCTCGACCCAGTGCCTGGAGAGGGCCTGTGTACTGCATCCTTCCATGGAGGACAGGAAAGCACCACACACGAGCAAGCAAGCAAGCACGCGAGCACAGTCCTCCTCTTCTCACGAAGCCACTGACTTACGCAGGGCCCCACCACCATGACTTCATCTAACCGTAAATGACTCCGAAAGGCCCAATTTGCAAATGCCACCAAAGGAAGAACTTGGCAGGGAGGCGCATTCAAATCAAAGCAACTGTTCTTTCTGGATATTAATTATAGTGGTAGATTCCACATTTCCCCCTCTGCGTGGTCTCTGATTCCTCTGGGTGCCTTTTGCGTGTGCAGGGTTTTTGTTGTTCATTTGCTTTTTCTTCCATGCTGGGGCCCTTCCTCAGTGTCACATTTAAGCTCGAGGCACTAATGCCATCCTTTGGAACGATGTGGGCCAGAACACTCGTTGACGGGCGACCCTCACTATAATATGAGCAGGCCAAGGGGGCCACTGCTGGGACCGCTCTGGCAGCTGAGGAGTTGCTCCTCTGCCCAGTATCAGCATCTATGATGCCATTTTCCTCACAGTTGTCCCACTTTGTCATTCTTTTTCTATTTTGCAAAGATTTCTTGAAATCCCTGTTTTATTATTGTCTTTTATCTTGTTTTCATTGGCTTTGTGAATTGATACCCTTTTTATTTTTTCATTGATACTTTAAGAACATTCCCAGAGGCAGAATAAGCACATAAGCCTAATCTGCCCCTGTAAATCAGATACCCTATTTTTAAAAATCCCCCCCCCATAGCCGGGTGTGATCCCAGCACTCGGAAGCAGAGGCAGGAAGACTGCTGTGAGTTCAAGGCCAGCCTGGGTTGCACAGTGAGACCCTATCTCAAAAAATAAGTAAATAAAGATTCTCCCCATAAATTTAATAGGAGATTCCCAGAAAGAAAAATCATTAGTGCTTTCTTTATTGTTTTATTATTTTTATTAGATTCTTTGCTGCTTAGCCTCAGAGTTTGAGTCTACACCATCATTACACCTGCAGCTTCTATGCTGCTAAAATCATGTCCAAGTTTGACTTTGTAAATATTTGGACCAGAAACGATTTTGTATAACTTTTTTTTTCTTTTCTTGGAGCTGAAAATCAAATTTCTTTTCGCCTATTGTTCACGAAATTCACAGGCCTTCGCCTCACCAACCGCATGCCATAGCCATTCTCCTGGGCCTGAATGGAACAGACATGCACACCACTGCAGTAACTTCTCAGTCTTTCTTTAAGAGCCTATGGCCTCCTCACCTAAATGCTTCCTGGGAGTGTTGCAGAACTGAAACTAACATCCATCCACTGGTGTCCTGGTCAATTCCACTTCTTAAAAATCCAATATTTTATTTTATTTTCTCATCTTTTAGTTATGTATTTTGTACAAGGTCTCACTACACAGCTTAGACTCATGGTGATTCTCCTGTCTCACCCTCCCCAGGGCTGGGATTACAGGCATGTGCTGCCCCTTCTGGTTTCGGTGGCTGGCTCAGCGCTAGGCCAGCATGGCATGTGATACCGGGGATCAAGCCTGGGTCCTTGTACTTGCAAGGCAGATGCTTAGACCACCAAACTATCTCCCCAGCCCTCCAACTTCAAGCTGGCAAGCAAATAGTTGCTTTATAAAGGGTGAATGGCAAAATGTTATTGTCTCACCACTTCAGAATTCAATAATTTTTATTATATCTTCTTCCACATTTTTTCTTCAGATTTAGGTGTCCAAAATAAACTACACAATATACTAACAGGACTCTTTTAAATCTCTGATGTCTGCTTCAATATTTTCTCTCCCCCACTTCTCAGTAGATGGCATTGCTCTATGGTTCGCTAACCCTCACAGTAGGGCTGGCCATAGCTCCCACATTACTGTGCTTCAGGAAGCGGAGAGATTGGCCTTATTACATTGTGATACCACATTTCCAAAAGAAGAAGGCAAACTGTTCCAAACTGGGGTATTTTTTTCCCCTCTCTCTCCCTGTCTTTTCGTCCAATTATTGAGATAGGGCCCTGCAATATAAACGAAGCAACACAGAGATGAAGGGCCCTTTCCAAAGAGGAGTTGTTGATTCATAGAGTGAGTGAACATCTCAAAAAAATGTCTACCCACTGGAAAATAACCCAGAGAGGAAAATGGAAGTTCCCCACAGAATCATCTGGCTGCAGCTGTGAACCTGTGGACTGCAGGGGGCCAAACCTGGACTGAGCACTGACGGAGGCAACAGGTGATTTTCTCTACAAAGGTACGATTTGAGATGAGCAGACTCACCAATCTTATAATTCACACACTTTTTCTTCAAAAAGTACCATAAATTATAGCAAGACCAAAATTGAATCTAAAATACAGGGGTTTTGGGCTGGGGAGATAGGTCAGCAGTCTAAGCACCTGTCTAGCAAGCGCAAGGACTGGTGTTCGATACCCAGCACTGCATGCCATGCTGGCCCGCAAGCCCAGGGCACGCTATGGCAGCCACTGAAACTGGGTGTCGTGGTACACACCTGTAATCCCAGCGCTGGGGAGGCTGAGATAGGAGGATCACTACCAGTCCAAGTGGTGTAGTGAGACCCTGTAGCAAATAAATGAGTAAATAAATGAATAAATAAAATATTAAAGAAAGAAACTGAAAAAAGATGGTTTGAATGGGGGGGGTAAAGTAATAGTATATAGCTTATGTTATGAAAAGGAAGAAGAAGGAATCTACTATCATTTCACCAGTTCAGAATACAAAATGTCAGCAAACACTTGGGGCTCCCTACTGTACGCCCAGCACTCTGCTCATCACAGAAGACACGAAGAGCTCCTGCCCTGGAAGCCTGTGGTCTCCAAGAGGCTGCAGAGAGGCCCGCAGCGCACGATGGCCCCTGACGGGGGCTGAGGGAGGCACTGGACGCGGGGTCCTCAGAGGCAGGCGCCCCTTGCTAGGGAAGCCGACGCATGAGCCCAGGCGAGGGGATGAAGTGATGGAGAGGAGGAGCGCTTCCCAGCCAGGGAACGCACGCAGGAAGGCAGGCGTGGCCCGCGGAGGCCAGTGGGCCGGCTCGGCCTCTCCAGGAAACACCCAGAGGCTCTAGGGAGGTGAACAAGGTTAAACAAGCTGACAGGGTGGGGTCCCGATCCGAAAGGATTCTGTCCTTATAAGAACACACCAGACGCGCTCGCCCTGCCCTGCTTGGCCCACTCCATGGAAGGCTGTGCGAGGACAATGCAGCCTCTGGCAGCCGGGGAGTGAATCCTCAGCGAGCACCAAAGCTTGCTAGACCCGGCTTTAGACCTCGGCCTCCAGACCGTGAGAAAATCAATCTCTGCTGTTTAAGCTGCGCTGCCTGCGGTATTTTGTTATGACAGGCCAGCTGACTGAGATGAATAGCACAGAAGGAAAGAGAGCATGCAACTCAGACAAATCTGTCAGAAAAGAACTTGGTCAGAGGAGGTCCATCCAGAGGGCTATTGATGCTCAGAAAATGAAAGGCAAATCTCCTCACCAGAGCTGAGAGAGCAGGTGGAAAGGTGAGGAGCTCCTCTAAAAGCCACAGGTGGGGCTGGGGAGATTGCTTGGTGGTCTAAGAGCCTGCCTGGCAAGCACAAGGACTGGGGTTCAATCCCCAGTACCACATGCCACACAGGTCCCACCAGCCACCAAAACCAGGCCTAGTGGCACATGCCTGTAATCCCAGCACTGGGGAGGCTGACACAGGAGGATCACTCGGAGCCTGAACTGCATAGCAAAACTCTGTACCAAATAAATAAAAAGATTTTCTAAAAAAAAAAAAATCCACAGATGGGGAAGTGAGGTAAGACATAGGAAGCAGACTCTGGAAACCTCCAGAATCCTGGCAGCCTGTTGGGGTGGGATGCAAGACAGGATAAACCAGGGATTGCCCTTCCTAAACACCTCCTGGAATCACCCACCGTCGATCCTTGGGCTCGTGAGCCTAGCATACTCTTATTTTCTCTGGGCCACTCAGTGCTGAGTAGCTGTTTGTAATGTGCACGAGTGGAGAGGATCAGAGTGTTGTAGGTTTACCGCTGGCTGCACAGTTTCCTGGATCCTGCATGAAGGGCAGTTGCAGGAACCATCAGCCTCAAAACTAGGGACTACCACTGAGGGACACTGTGGTACTGAACTCGAATCCTTGATAGGAGCCCAGGCCTTTGGGAGGGAAGGCCAGGAAGGGAGGCTGAGCTTTCCCTGGGCTTCTTAGGAAATTACAGGCCTCAGAGCAGGAATGACGATAACAACACGTAGGGCAGAGGGAGGGGAGCTCTGAGAGAACTCCAGAGGGCCACACCACAGTAAGAGAGGGGCTCACTGTCCTAAACATCCAGGGACTGGTACTTCATCTTGTTCGACACTGTCAGCACCAAGCTCATCTCTGGCCTACTCGTTAAGAACTGTGCATAGCTCAGTATTTGCTTTGTTTCCCAAAGTGATGAGAAGAAGTGAAGATTAATGTCATTATGAGAGACAAAGAGATAGAGAGACAGAGACAGAGAGAAAATGAAGATGAGGAGTGTTGCTACGGTCCATGTCTAGATGCCTCTCCAAAGCCTCACGCAGTTTTAGACAGGGCTTCCTCAGAGGCAGCTAAATCTAGAGTGTGACCCTGGTTTTGATTCATGATGCAGTGTTGGGGTCAAGGACACTAGGATTAAGGATGTGAGTACTGCCCGCCCTCAGGGCAGGTAGGCTGTATAAGACAAGGGACAGAAAAAGGAGCACCACTTGTTGCTTGCTTGCTTTAGCTGTCTTCTGCCTGCCATGAACTGTGTCTCCTCTGTGACATCCCCTTGCCATGCCACTCTGCCTTACAGCCAGCCAAATGTGGATGGAAATCTCTGCAAACTGTAAGCTAAATAAACTTCCCCCTTTAAAAAAAATGTCATTTTGAGGTTTAGGACAGAATGTCAGGAGTAGGCTTCGGGGAGAGCACAGGAGACCACCAGGGCATGAGGCCACGCCAGCCAGGCGTCCTCTCGCAAGCACTTTCGCCCTCTCAGAGCCTCAGGGTCCTCCCTGCACACTGCAGGTAATGAATGTCATTTTGAAAATGAAAACAGATGGTCGGTCAGGGAAGGACCTGGTTGTGTCTGGTGTGAAGCAGGAGCGCCTTCGGCAGCTGTTATCACCACTATCACCGCCAGTCTCTTAGGAACCTACGTAAGTGTACACAGACTTCTTCAGAAAAGGAGGAAACAACTTTTCAGGTACATGAAGAAAATGTCCAGTGGCCCACCTCTGAAGAGTCATCAATAGTAGTCTGTTCTCCAGACTACCCGAGTAGGCCTTTCCAAGGCTACTCTCCAGGCTGTCACAGGGTTGGCCCACCTCCATGGTGATCCATATGCACCATGGATGTGGTGAGGGCCACCGCCGTGCACCACGGCTTCTATGCACCACACTCCATACTGAGGCATTTCATGTTCCTGAGCCATCGGTTGGCAGGGGTGGGGGTCATAGGTATGGAAAAGATAGAAGGAAAGACAGAAAAGGACAAGGAACCTGGTCCTTGCAGAAGTTTTTTGTACGGCTCAGAAACAGGTTTCTATCAGACCTACCTGTTTTTTGTTTTTTTTTTTTCGACTCAGATGCCCCGTCACCAACTCCATTGCCCTGAATTCAGCATACAGAGAACTCTATTTTCAGGTTGGTTCCTGGGACTTCCACGACCAGCTGCTAGAGGTCACACAGTGCGCAGGACAGGCCCCACTACAGAGTTGTCTGACTTTCTTTCTGATTGATTGATTGATTGATTGATTGATTGATATGGTACAGGATCTTGATACACACCTCAGACTTGCACTGGGATTACAGGCATGTGCTACCACTCCTGGTTTCAGCTGACATGACACGGGGCTGGAGCAACATGCATTACCAGGGATTGAACCCAGGTACTTGTGCTTGCCAGGCAGGTATTTAGACAGCCAAGCTATGGCCCATTATTTATTATAGCTTGGATCTTAAATATCTCTCCAAAGCCCGTATACTGAAGACTTAGTCTGTGACAGCCTATGACACTACTTCAAAGTGCTAGAACCTTTAGTAGGTGGGGCCTGGGGTGAGAAAGTGAGGCTGGCTCCAGTCCTTTCCCTCTTTCATCTCTCTGCTCCTCTGATGCTCAGAGGTGAGCCTGTAAAGGCCCAAAGGTAGAGGGCCTACCCATTAGCTCAGTTGTTTAAGTGACTGCTTAAACAAAGCAATCAGAATGCTGTGGTTCAATTCCCCATACCTGCCCTGAAGGCATTCCTGAGCCAGCCCAAAAAAACCTTCTAAAAAAAAAAATGGCCCAAAGGTAACCAACCAGGACCTAAAACCTGTGAACCCATGAGCCAAAATAAGCCTTCCTCCTTCAAGGTATTTATCTGGGGTGTTCTGTCTTGGTGCCTAACACAGTATCACAGCTAATAAAACAGCCCCAACCACTTGCTGAACTATTAAGGTTATCCAGCGGGCAGTTTGCCCAGTGCTGTGAATTTAAAAGCCCTGCCTTGAGGGCCTCTTTTTCCATTGCCTGACAAGTTTATCTACAATGTAGCAAGCAATGACAGCTTTTAAGACACTGCTTGGCTCTTCACTACTCGCTGCTGCATGAAGCGGCCATGGTTCTGCCACTCTCCTCTGGGGCCATCATCCTTTCCTTTCCTGGTCACTCACTCAGCATGCACCCACTGAGCCCCCTTCCAGGCTCCAGAGGTGGAGGATGAACAAGATGTGAAGTCAGTGCTCAGATTCAAAGTATATGGGTCGTAGGGGTGAGAGGGACAAATGTGTTAGGAAATAATTACAATAATAAAACCAGATAAAAGTTCCCACCAGACACTGATGGGCAGAGCACTAGAGGTTGGTCAGTGCTTCTTACAGGAGGCCTTTGAAAACTATCTCCCCTTTGGCCATTGCCACTTGCAAAAGGCCATCTGACACAGGCCTGGGATGGGTAGGAGTAAGCAGTTTAGACTCTGTGACCCTACATTCAGAAGACGCCATGATCTCCCTCAAGGGGAGCCCCAAGTGAATAAAGTTAGTTTTAGTACCCATGAACTTCAAAATCAAATGTCTAACTCTACAGAGTCAAACTAAAGAAAAGCCGGGCTTCAAAGGCTCGGAAATATTCCAAACAAAGTAGGTCAATTCCACTCCGATTTATCAAATGACTTTGCTGCCAAGAAATATTCGGAGAAACCCATAAAATAACTAGGAGACCACGACCAATACTCAAGAAGCCCTGTAAGCAGACCATGGGTGCATGGAAATGACAAGCGAACAAGGACTGCGAGGAGTACAGCCCAGGGGTGGGGCTCCCAAGGTCTGACTTTTGTCCCAGCTCCATGCTAACTTGCTGTTCTCTCTGTGGGTGTCAGTTTACTCATTTGTCAAATGAGAAGGAAGCACTTTTCCAGGGTATACTGAAGCTTTGAACCCCAGCAAAGGCCTTCAAGTTTTCCTGAGATAACCTGGGGGAGGGAAGGTGGAAACCTCCCTCAAGGATTTGGGACAGACGGATGTGGGTTCTGAGCTGAAATTTAAAACAAAACAAAATTGAGAAGCAGGCTGAGCCTCACTGGGTCTCACAGCCAAGCTATAACAACCGCAGGAGTTCTGCAAACACTCAAGGAGGCTGGGAGGCTCCCAGGGAAGGAGCCATTGCCTCGCCCACCTCCAGGCATGGAAAAACACACCTCCGGACTGCATTTGGCTCTGACCTGTCCCCAGTGTCCAGGATAACACTTTCCCAAACTGGGTGGGTGCTGTTGCTCTAGAACCTTCCACTGAACAGAAGAGGCTCCTAGGTTACATGGGAACTAGTAACCAAGTCACATTCTCCCAAATGACAGATGCTGGACCTCCTTGGAATTGTAGAAAGAGGGCTTCTCCTCTCCGCTCCAGGAGCAAAAGTTTTCCACAGTCAAACAGGAGCAGACTAGCAGAAGCCAAGTCTGCTGGATACCAGGAGAAACCTACCCAGGACAGAGAATGCCCGTGTGGAAGGCAGGCTGGTCATGCTAGTGTTTCTGGAATCTTCCCTCACAGCCCAACCCCATTGCCCCAGTAGCTCTATCCTGCCAGTTTGGGGGCAGCCTCTCTTGGAGAGCCCCAGAATTCCCAGGAGTTTCTATGGGAAAGAAAAACAAACCACCCACCCTCCTGCTTTCTCTGTCTCTTCCAGACCCCTCTGGACCTGGTTTGTGGGGAACAGTTAGCTGCTCCCAGGAGCAGGCAGACAGGGGACATTATGAAGCCAAATCCCCTGGGACCAGGGATAGATATTAAACTGTACGGTCGCAGACCGGGAAGCTCAGCAGAGCAGTCTCAGATTTTCCCATATGCAGCCCGCGCGTGTGAAAATGTCAAGGATTTGGGACAGACGGATGTGGGTTCCGAGCCTCTTCTGACTTGAAGCAAGATACACACACACACACACACACACACACACACACACACCCTCTCGCTTGCCTGTCTATAAAGCCAGAATAGTAGTCTCAAACAGCACTTAAGAGATTTCAAGGAACATCTGGAAGCCGACTACCTGCACTTCAGGCACTGGCAGGGGCAATTCCAGGATTTCCGTCTAGGAGGGATTTAGAGGCACGGCTGGGAAAAGGGCGCGGTGGGAGGGAGGTTTCTCTCAGAGCCTCCTTGGCTCAGCGCACCCCCGGCTTTATCCTTGGGGAAGGGGCCCTCTGGAAAAGAGCTGACTGAGGCCGTTGAGGGGGCGGGAAGGGCCCCCTCTCCTCCGGAAGCCCTGCGGGTCCCTGCACTCCCTACGAGACTAGCCCAGCGCAGGCGGGCCCCAGCCCGGAGGGCGCGGTACTCACCGTGTGCGCCGCGCAGGCGAGCACCAGCAGCGGGGCTAGGCTGGGGCGCATGGTGCCCAGCGCGCTCCCCGCGGACGCCCCGACGGCCCCTGGCCTGTGCGCTCGGCCAGCTCCGGAGCTCGGCGCCCCGCGCACGGTCCCAGACCCTGGGAGGGCCCTGCGCCTCCAGGACCATGAAGGAGCTCCCCTAGCCCGACCGTGGCGGTCCTGGGACTGCTCCTCCTAGGACCCAGAGCCCGCGTGCACTAAGCCGCCCGAGCCATTGATAAGGACGCAGCGAGAGCCCGGCGCCTCCACCCAGCGGGGTCTGGCAGGGGAGGAGGGGAGGCGGAGGGAGGGCGCGGGCCGGGAGCCTGGACCGCAAGCTCTGCCCGGCTCGGGACGTGGCACCCTCCCTCCACCCCGAGCCCAGGAAGAGTCTCCCCGCAGCCTGTTGACCTAAACCACAGGATCGTTGGTGCCAATGGGCAGCCGAGTCCAGTGTGCCGGACCCTCACAACACGCTATCAATACCCAGCGTCCGGTTCAGAGACGAAGGGGCTTGGTAAATACGAATTGCCTGTATTTCTGCAGGGCAGCTATCTTGAACTTTATTACAGATCTTCGGTTTTTCTTCGTTTTGAAAGGCTTACTCCCCCACTCTAGGAAGTCTCACTCGCATTACTCACGAGGAAACCCTTGGTCACCATCAGGTGAGAACGAGGAGGAGCAGCTCAGGTTGTCCCTGGCATTTGGATACTGAGCTCCCCAGTGGAGGCGACCTGTGACCTGCGACCTGGTGTCTGGGGGAGGCTGTTAGGCGTTGGGCAGATCCTCCCGGTGACCAGCTCCCTGTGAACGACTCTCAGTACTAGTACTGGCTGTCCGCAGTTGCCTTCTTCTCTTAGCTCTGGGACTGCAAGTGGCTCCTGCAGGTCCAGTTTTTCTTTTTCTGCCCTGAAATTCAGCCCCTTCACCCTGGTGTCTCCTTTCTTTCAGACACTTTGCACTGAATTCCCCCCAAAGCCTTTTGGACAGAAGAGAACATTGAGGGCAGAGACGATTCTAATGGGAGAACAGATGCTTGCAACTCAGACACTACAAGGAAAGCCTGGGTCTTCTTCTGGGAACTGTTAAGGCAACAACGCGCAACCCCTAGCAGCCCTCTGCCCCCAGAGGCCTGTCGCCCAATGTGAGCTTGGCCAATCCCAGCAGAAATAAGGGAGTGGGGTCCCTTCAGTAATGTGTTCGGCCGACGTCAACGAGCGCATGCTCACAACTGCCTCCCATCTAGAAGCCTCTTCTACACAGATAATCATCAGGCCTGATGCCACGGATGTATGCGGGTGTGTGTGGAAGGAACACAGCAGCAGGGAGCTGATGGGGCAGGGAATCCTGAGCCCCTTCCTTGATGCTTTCTTCTTGGAGGGCAACAATCACTGAACCCTCCTGACCCCTTTCCCTTTCTCCTTTAACACAGACATACACAGACACACACAAGCTTATGCAAAGATGCAAGCACAGGTGAGGCTGATGTAATTGAGATCACGAGGAACCACTAGGAGTTCGGACCACTTCTTCACCACCTCGCCTTCCTAGGTTCCTAGGAGAGCCCAGAACTGGATGAACATGCACCAAGCTGTGATGGATTGGTAGTTGAGGCTCTTGTACCCCACCCCATTGGTCTAACGCCCTCCCTGATAGGGTGGTGATCTGTTTAATTCTGGGGTTTAGTGCTAGGAAGCCTGCTTGCCCACCACTATCAACTGCATTCTCAAAGAGCAGCTTTAGTACTAATAAAGTAATATTTTGCACGGGGAGGGGTGTTAGTGAACGAGTTGCATTATGAAGCCCTGGGCATGGTCCTCCACATAGAAAAGAAGGGGGGGGAGAGAGAGAGGTCCTCATGTCTCTTAATCTTATTTCTCAATTGGTTCAAGATTTAGGATGAAAAAATATTCCTTTCTAGGTCCCTTGGGCTCCCAAACAATGTGCCTCAGAAAGGGCAAAAGATAAAACTCAGTTTTTGTCATATAGACTTTGGTTTTCTCTGAATATTTTCTGTAACAACTTAGGTACTAATTTTTCAATTGAAGGACATAAAAAAAAACAAAAAAATGAAATCTGTGCTCTCTGCCAGAGCCTTATACTGTCTGATGAAAAAGCAAAACAACATTTGTTCTGGATGATTCAATAACCGTCTGGCCTGTGGCAAGCCATTCTTCCTGAAGTGGCAAACTACAAACCTTACAGAGTTGAGAAAAGAGATTGAAGTGCTCTGTACAAGGCATGTTACAAGCTGTAGATGCACTCAGTGGCTTTGTAAAATATGGCCAAGCAGACAATTTCATAATGGAAGTTGGGAAGGGAAGGACAAGGGAAGAGGGAGGAGGAGGGGGAGAGAAGGGAGCAGGGAGCCAACATTTGGCTGTTAGGAGACTTTGGGGTGTGTTATATCTGGTGGTCCAGGACTACGGGAAGGATAGGAATTTGAGGCTCAGGGAAGATGAGCACTTGTTCTCTTAACACAGCTAACAAGGGGAGGAGTTGGAATTTGAACCCAGGACTGAGCCCCAGCCTGTGACACCCTTGCATTCTCTTGGGCTTTCTGAAACAGGTTTACAAAAATCTTTTTTCTGACTGATGCTAGGAGCCATAGTTGGAGACTTGGCCAAAGATGGAGTCATTATTCAAATGGTTTGAATGAAAAAGGGTTTAATGAAAAGATTATGGCCAGGCGTGGTGGAACATGCCTCTTATCTCATGTCCTCAAGAGGCTGAAACAGGAGGATCCACACCAGC
>NDGN011196318.1:0-20379 GCA_002564285.1 Tympanoctomys barrerae | reverse complement strand
AAAAAAAAAAAAAAAGCTAAGGAAAAGGAGAAGTTGAGTTCTTGTTAAGTGAGTTTTATACTTATGTTGATTCAATTTGAAATGGTATATAAAAATTTAAAGATTTGAACATTGAAGGAATCTGTGAAATATTCAAATGCAGGAATTTTTTTTTTTTTCAAAGAACCAGGGATTGAACTCAGACCCCTGCGCTTGCCAGAGAAGCACTTATTCTACTGAGTCATCTCCCTGGCCCAACTGCAGGAACTATTAAGAAGGAAACAAATCACTGAAAAATCCAGTTATTCACTCTCACTATAGTTAATTGAATTTTATCAGCATAAAACAAATCAAGTAAATTCTATGCATGTATGGAGCTTTTAATATTTAGAATGGAGGAGGGTTGTGTCAATGTTCCTCTTGGGGAAGATAAGGATTACATAAGAATATTGTGTACTTCCTAAAACGCTGAGTATTTTCCAACATTACATGTGCTTAGACCTAAGATGTCTGCACTCTTGATTTCATATACTCATATAATATACAATTAGGAAACTTATCTATTGAGAATTTCAAGTTTGTATTTGACATTATGCTTAAAGCATAACATTAAATTCCGACTTTTAAAAAACCTTATTGAATTTGGACTTGAATCTTTGCCAGACTGCTTATAAAGAGTATTTTTAGGAAAGACATGTGTGAAATTAGTCAAGAACACTAAAATAATTTCATTGCTTTTTTCCAATAACATTTCAGTTCATTGGCAATTGTAGAAACTTGTTCAAAATAAATACAGCCTTACAGAGATACTTATCACAGAAATATAGATGGATGTGTGTGCATAATCTGTTGTACATGTAGTATTCAATAAACATATTCAGAATTAGAATAAGGTATTTCATTAATATATAGAAAATTTTAATTTTGAACTATATTCATAATAATATGTGCTTTATCTATTATATTATATGTTATTTTACCACAGAATAAATTCAGGCAGAAGTGATGATAATACAGTGGTTAGTAAAACAAAAAACTTTGATTTTTTTTTTGTAAAATGATAACAGAATTATGTTAACTGATGTAATAGAATATAATACAATGGAATGTCAAAGATTATCTCACAGAATTTTAAGTGATTCACTTTTTAATTTTTAACTTAATTTCTAAAATTTTATCATAAATACATATCACATCTTGTGAACTTAAGAAGTAATTTAAAAATTATACTAAGAGGAACATCAAAGAATCTCATCTCTGACAAGTGTGGAGAGAATCGAGTCAGAAAGCCACACCGGCCTATTTGTTAGCACCAATTTTATGTCAGACATTTAAAGATGAAAAAATCAGAGAGTAATTAGGGCTTAACATTATGCTAATAGAAGCGCATAATTGTCAATAGTCACATTAACTGATGATCAGGTAGAAGACGTTTGGCTGACGTGCTCACCCCAGACCCCCAGGAGGCGTGGGGCCCTCCCAGGTCCACTTCCAGAACACTCTGCTCC
Source organism: Tympanoctomys barrerae (assembly GCA_002564285.1). Classification (NCBI taxonomy): domain Eukaryota; kingdom Metazoa; phylum Chordata; class Mammalia; order Rodentia; family Octodontidae; genus Tympanoctomys; species Tympanoctomys barrerae. The sequence continues at coordinate 18,892 of NDGN011196318.1, read as the reverse complement.
CTCCTTAGAGATTTAAGCTCTTCTCATTTTAAGAAACTATGAACATAATGAGCTCAACAATGAAATGGCTTGATGAGCAGTTTTCACATTTATTTTGTATTTCACTGTAAGTGAAATTATACATTGCAAAATTATACACAGCCGTGAGACAAATTCTAAGATGTCACTTTTTGGTATTAATGCTTTAACACACATTTCAATAACAAACAAAAAATAATTATCAAACATGATCCCGATAGTGTTATTTTTAACTTTGCCTCACAATAAAATTATCATCCTTAAAAGTTGAATTTAATAGTTATATGTTCCCAGCTATTTATATGAATGAAAATGCATTATTCTAAGCCCATAATTCTGTCTTCTGGATACTATAGTTATTTCCTACTTCTGTGTTTCAATGAAAGCCAATCAGACATTGACAAAATAGACTCTCCCTCCACACAATTATATTTGCACTCTGAGTTTAGCATATAAAAGCTAATATAGAGCTTGAAGTTTTTATAGACGAAGCAGCATGAATAGTAACTGTCCATAACATTTGGAAGTTAAGTTTTAAGTTTTGGAAGTGTCTTATCTATTCCTACATGTTTTTGACATATTTCTCCTTTATTGTACGTGTGTAAAGTATAGACATGGCCCTCTACAGTTATTCTGGCATTAAATACTGGTAATTATATTTCATAATTCTGATATTGTAGCTTTCAGATAGTGTTTCAAAATCAAAATAGATTTTAGTCTTTTCACTTTCTGAGTATAAACTCAGATTATTTCCTGGTATTTATTGGGAGATTTCCTACAGCCATCCGTTCTCACTTGATAATAGTATATGAGAATTTAGAAATGCATTTTAATTTTTTAATTAATTATTTATTTATTTGGTATAGGGTCTTGCTATACAGCTGGGCCTCGTAGTGATCTCATAGTGATCCTCCTGTCTCAGTTTCAATAGTGCTGGGATTACAGCTTGCGCTGTACCATACCTAGTCTCGGTGCCTGCCTCGGCTTAGGGCCAGCGTGGCACATCGTACCACATATTGAACCTGGGTCTTTGTGCTTTCCAGGCAGGCTTTCTCCAGCCCTAGAAATGCATTTTATTTGCTTAGAACTCTTCAGAAGCACTTCTATATTCTCAAGGTAAATTGCCTTTATTTCAAATCATTATTAAAGCCTGCACCCAAGGATCACAGCATGCCATAGCCCAAGCTATGTGACTGCAAAAGTAACAATTGAGTTTGAAGAGAATAAAAACATATATAATTTCCTTCGAAAATACAATGAAACATTGATCACAGAGAATTTGATGCTGGGGACAGCCTTATTTATCAAATGGAATAGTTGCCACATTACTCTTTGCTATATATTTTAATCTATGAAAGAATAGACAGATGAGGGGAAGCATTATATTGGGCAAATGACCCCCTAAATAACATTAAATGGAATTTCTGGCTATTTATAAAGAAAGGATTACATTCCTGTTTTGCTGTGGGAAGTTCTGATTTCTGCCAGTTATCCTAGTATAACTAGACTTGGATCATAGTTCGGATGACTCACATGGAACAGTCTGCATTTGTGCATCCCATTCTGCATCCCATAGCTCATCAAAGACAATTCGAAGGAATGAGAAGAACAGGTGTTTGACCCTCCTTCCCTGGCTAAGGAGGGGCTCCTGGCCTCTGACTGCATCACGAAGGGAGAACTCACCTCCTGCGATCACGTGGTTTGGGGGGGTCTTCTCACCCCATCGTGTTCATCTGAGGGGAAGGAATAAAGGATATAGGGACCAGTGGCACCTATGCATTGAGCTTTTTATTTTTTATTAACTATCATTATTTTAATGTATTTAGTACATGGTCTACAGGGTCTCATTACTTAGATCGGACTCATAGTGGTCCTCCTGTTTTCGGCCTCTCATGCACTAGGATTATAGGCGCGTGCCACCTCAACCAGTCTCAACTGCCTTCTCAGCACGCCCAGGGGCGGGGCAGGCATGACAAGCCTAGGACTGAACCCCGGCCCCTGCGCTCTGCCTAAGCAGGTGCTTTAGGCCACTGAGCTATGTGTCCAGCCCTGCATTAAGCTTTTTATAAAAGAAGCAACTCCATTCTTTGAATTCGTTTTTTCCCTTGCTAGGCAACAGATTTTTAATTTGCTGCTTTCCAATTTGTTCTTGCTGTTATTTCCTCTGCTATCAGAGTCCCATTCAAGGAGTCTTTTTTTCTTGTACCTGGGACTTCCAATGTTTCCTTTATGTTTTCATTCAGCCATTTCAAAGTTTGGGGTCTTATGTGTAGGTCTTTGGTTCATTTTGGATTGATCTTTGTTCAGGTTGCATGACAGGGATCGTGCAATCTTCCAGAACTGGATGTCCAGTTTTCCTAATACAGTTTGTTAGAGAGGTGATCTTTCCTCCACTGTGTAGTTTTGAGTCCTTTGTCCAGACTGAGAAGACTGTAGTTTTGTGGGTTTCTTCCTGTGTGCTGTATTTTGTTCTGTTAGTCTGTGTGCCTGTTTTTGCCTAGTGCAGTACTGGTTTTGTTATTAGGAATTCTTAACATAATTTGAAATTGGCTGGTGCAGTGTTTCCACCCTTTCTCTTTTCAGTTAGGCTTGTTTTGATTAGTCTTGGTCTTTTGTGCTTAAATATGAATTTTAGGATCTTTAATGTCTTTGGCAAACCTCATTGGTATTTTGATGAGCATTGCATGTACGCTGTGGGTCACTTTTGATACCATGGCCATTCTGGTGACATTAATTCTGCTAGTCTAGGAACATAGGGGCTCTTCCGAACCTCCAGGGTGGTCTTCAAGGTGAGCCTCGGAGACCATCATGTTGAGGGAAGCAAGCCGGACTCAGAAAGGCAGCAACGCATTGTTCTCCAAAATGGGATGGACTGACGTGGCGTGTAAAAGGGAGGACAAGAAGGTTGATTATTTGAGACCAGAGGCAGGAATAAGCGAGGTGGAGGGTGTGAGGGTGGGTGATGAAGGGACAGATACGAGCAAGTTATCTCTGTTGAAATCCCTCCCTCTGGATCATGTGAACTGTGGGAGGAGGGTGGAGCTGATGGGGAGGGAGAGTCTTCGGTGCACACAACACTCTGCCAAAATGGAGCCTGTGCGTCTGTGCAGACCACTGAAATGGGGGGAGGTCTTCAGGTAGGATGAGCCACTGTCATCTGTCATAGAGGTAGAGGACTCTTGGAAAGGACTAGATCCATGCTCTTGTAGATCCCGATTAACCTTTCTACTCTTCACTAAGTAATTAATGGCACTGATAATAGGAATCTACTCTCTGCGTGAGACCGTACAACTATTCTCCCTTCGTAGTCTAGAGAGCACAAAGTTTAGCAATTGTGTTTTTCTTCATGACTTATTTCTTCTTATATTTTGAAAAGTCTTCTCACTACAAATATAGCAATCATTTTCCTAACCTTTTAAAACTCATGCCTTTTATCGCATATGATGGTACATTTCGATACCGATTGGAGGCAGGGATTGTGCTGGGACTGAACCCAGGGCTTAGTGGGTGCTCGGCATGCATCCCTCTGTCTCCAGGCAGACACATATAGTCCCCAACACTGTTTGCAGTCCTTGCATCAGAAATTGGATGCGCCCAAACAGTTCCTGGACCCTGTCATGACAGCCACCCTGATTATCTCTGTGGAATCCTTGTTCACACTGGCATTTCCTCGTGTCTTTGCCTTGGAACTCTTGGCAGCTAAAAGGGTTCCAGGTAGGAAGGAGTAGCGCATAGATTCACTACTGTAGACTGAATGAATGAGAACCTGAGAACCTGAATTTAAAAGCACCTGATGCATTTGCCTTGGTGTTTTCTTTATTGGATTGCCTGCACCACACATAAGTCCTCTGAGAATAACATTTTGTTTGTCCAGGTTTGTAGCCCATCTGGCAGTGGGCAAGTGAGCATTTGCTGTGCCTTTGAGATTCCTGTGGAGTCCTCCCAAGGCAAGACTGCTCAGCATTAGTTTTGGCCAGACTTACGGGGTCTTCCACCAAAGGTTTGCACACCTGCCCGTAGCTAAGCCTGCCGAGCACAGAGGCCGTAAAGCAGCCGGTACTATACCCTCTGCAAACTGTACAGCTACGACTGGGAAATTCAGGGCATCCGAAGAGCCGTAAAGGCAGATAAGCTTAGGGTGCTTGTATGCAAGTGCTTGTGGGAAATTCTTTGTAAAACATTCTTGAATAACACCACTCTGTCACCTGCAGTGATACTCGAGTCTTCCCCAAATACTTGCCAGATAGTGGCCTTTAGGATTTCTTGAGAATTGGCCCCAGTTGGCCGTGTGGCACTGTCTCCTCCTACCCGATTTTCTGTATCCTGCTCTAAGGTCATGTGCTGGAGGAGCACCAGGACCCTGTCTGTGTCGCAGGCGGGTCCTGTGGACTTACACTCAGCATGAGGAGTCCTCATTCAACATGAAGCGTTCTGTCCTCCGATGTACTTGACCCAGCTCTAGCTGCTATTTGTCCATCGAGATCCGCTCAGCCTCTGCAGTCCACCTCATGTGCCAGCCGTCTGGTGACAGTGCTTAGCAAGCATCATTCCCAGTACTGCCACTAATGCCCCTGTAGTAGACTTGGTTTCCCTTGCAGCACTGCCCTGGCCTTCGAGTCCCTGTGTCACTGAGAACAGGCGTGCTGCTCGACATCGGTCCCTCCCCTCCCGTAGAGTGATGGGCACAGATTAGACGCAGAAACAGTGGTAGATGTCCTGAACCCTACTTGTACTCTCTCTCTCAGGTCAGGAATCTTGTAAATCCAACTCGATTTCTTTCATACAGAATAGAGAATGCCTGCCATCAATACGCAGTAACTCCTACACATCAGGAGCTCAGCTCACTCAGCCTTACAAAGCCTAAAATGCACAGTAATAACAATAATGGTAATAACAGTAATAGTAGCAATTAAAGAAAGCTTATTCCTTATGAAACGCACATAATGACAAGCACGTTTGGGGTTTTTACAGTACTTCAGTGTTTCCAGTTGGTGCTCCCGGATTTTCTTTCAAAGTTGTGAGTTCGTTTCATGTTATGAAAACTTACAACTTCAAACATACTTAAATTCAGTGCAAGAGGCAGGCCTGTATTTCCAGATTTTTACTTTTGTTCTATGTAGATTCACATTATAAGGCATGACTAATTAACAAATAAATGAAATTCAAACATGATAATCAGTGTAAGGCACCCAGATGTGGCTGATGTAATCTTAGTGCTATGGGAGACCATGCAGGAAGGTCACAAGTTGGGATCCTGTCTCAAAATTTTAAAACTTCAGCTCACTGTGGGGACACTGTGCTCAATCCCCAATACCAACATACCACCACCACCCATGGAAAAATAAAAATAAAAATAAAAATAAACAGGAAACAAAAAGAACTTGAAAGTAGCGAATGTCATTTTAAAGCTGATAGTAAAAATGATGGGGAAACTTAAAATTCCATTTTCTAAATAACATAGCTTATATTTTAAGCCCTAACTTGAGGTGAAGGGCTGGGTGCTTTGCAATATTTCCTTCCTGTTTTGTAAATTAATCAGAACCTAAGGAGAATAGAGCGACCATCCTAGAAAGGCATGTACGATGGCCACATCTAAGCTCTATGTAAAGAAATGTAGGCATAGATAGAAATACTTAAAAGTATGGCACAAGGAAAGTAACACTTACGTTACTAAATGAAGTTCTGTAATCAGATCTTTGCTCTCTTCCAATATCAAGTCGAATTTGTAAGTTGTACCCTCATGTACAGAGTCGGCACTGGGAACCCTCTGCTGAGCAGAGAAACTTCTCCAGCAAGCGCAGCTGCTTAGACCTGACTCTGTCTCTTCTGGGTACCTCTAGGCATGGGGACCTTTCTCTGTCTGCACTGTAGAAGGCAATTCATTCAGCTCTCATTTTAGAAGGATCTGATTAGTTTATCCTCGCATCATCATTATATACAGTCACTAAAATTTTCACTACAAGGTCCTCCACCAACCAGGAACTGTGAACATTTGATGCCTAGCAAATCCAAAAGAGCTGGATTCTAAAGCGAGCCCCCACCTGAAACCAGCATGCGAAAAACAAAACAAAAGGCGTGAACCATAAAAAGTGTTGAATGTACTGTGAGCCCAATAACTGGGTTAAAAATACTGAGCATCTACAATGTAGGAGCAGGAGGTGGGGGACGGCCCAAGGGTACAATCTGTCCTGTCTGTTTCTGTAAGTACACTTGTACGTGGCCGTGGCCACGCAGTGTGCTAGGTGTTCTCTATGGCTGCTAGCGCCCTTCAACCCAGCGCTGCTCAACCGCGGTAGAAACCTTGCCATATGGAGTCCCAAATACCTGGCTCTTTACGGAAGTTCACGGACCTCTAAACGCACGTCAACCAAAAATGCCTTTGCACTCCTGACACTGGACATCTCTGACGTGTAGATCATTAACTAAAATACATTATTTTAAGTATAATTGCAGAAAAATGATATCAAGCATTTTGCTGATTTTTGTGTATATGTATATTATACTTGTGAGAGTTAAAATGTGACATAGCTATGTAGGTAGACTAAGGTGTGGACAGCTCTTCATGGGCAACTTTACATTTGCCTTTCAAATGGAGCACACAGCATAATTGGGCCCGTAATATAGAACCCGTTATTTGCCATATTTTAATACAATAGGTAATTCTTTTCCAACATTTAATTTTGAAAAACAATAAACATTTCTAATAGTTGAAAGAATGTAACAAGAATTAGCCATATATCTATGACCTGAATTTTACCATTAATAGTTTAGTGACTTAGTTTTTATTGTTGAGGGGTTTTTTGTTTTTATTTTTGTTTTCGTTTTGGTACCAGAGATTGAACTCAAGACCTTGCACTTGCCAGGCAAGCACTTACGCCACTAAGCTAACACTGCGGCCCATTTTAGTCATTTAATACATAACCATTAGTCTATCCATCTCTTTCCAACTGCTTATCTATTATAATGTTTTTCTATATTTCATACAGAGGGAGAAAAATTGTATATTTCACCTTAAACATGTCATCATGAATGCCAATCAGAGTGCAATATTTAATGTCATTTCAATTTTTTTTCCTTTCAGATACAATGCACATATAAGGAGATGTACAGATCTCAAGGGTACAATTTAACAAATGTTAACACATGCATACAAATGTGTTACCCAAACCTCTGTCAATATATAATCTACAATCTACAGTATACAACCAGGAAAATGATTAAAGTTTCTTCCCAGGAAAACCCCACCTTACCATCTCTCAAGGGCAGCTGTTACGGGTTGGTTGGTTGGTTGGTTGGTTGTTCCTTGTGTTTTCCCCTTTGGAGAATTCCATTCCATCTGCACTGAATGACTGTGAGAAATACTTCATGGGCTGAATTATCTTTAGAGGCACTAACCCCATCCACTGGTAGTGTTGTCCAGAAATATTAAGCTATGGGCTATTATTTTTCTTTCATTTTTGTCTCATATTAGAAATCTTCTATGTCAGTACTGTAGCACAATTCCGCTCCTTCTTACCATCTATCTTTATCTCATTATTTATTGCAACGTCAGGCCCAGACCACATTTCTGCCCAGACGTCTCCTCTGCTGATGTCTACCTCCTTTGCATTTTTTTCCCATTTGTGTCCTTCTGGACTCAATTTGTGCTAAGCTAAAACTCAGTGTGTGTTAGTAGCAATTAGTGCATATCACATATATTGTTTCTATTTCAAACCAGAATTTTCTACATGGTAATAGGACTTAAGCATTTAACCTTTTTAAAATCTTCATTTCGGAAACTCATGGTGTGGAGTGCATTTAGGGTGCGCTCCACGTTAGCCAAGCATTCAATGCAGCGGCAAGCGGATTAGCTTAGAATGCAATGAGCAGGTAGGGAATGATGAGCCATATGGTGTTCCAGTCATCTTCTTCATACAGATACAAAGCGGAAATCCACTAGGCCTCGCAGACTGAAACATTTGATCCACTTAATGGAGTTATTGTCAGCCTGGGAGTGCTCCACACTGTGGACGTCGTTTTGTCTGTCTGTTACTGTTCAGCAGACTTTCCCAAAGCCTCAAGGCCCTACCAACAGCAGCATCCTTGCCTTGAAGCCTGTGATTCTAGGACCCAGTCAGGGCTTCTGTAGACAGGCCTTCCACTGCACAAGGCACTAACAGAGGTGAGTCACCCGACTGGGCTGCAAGGAAAGGCCAAGAGGGATTCTCACACACCTGGTACCTGAATGCTCTTCTCCGTGGCCCTTGTCTCTACATGGCTACTTGGGCTTCCTCACTGCGTGGCTGTCACACAGTTGCCAAACCTCTTTTCAAAGTTGGCCACCAGGAAGAGACACTGTCTGATGAAGGGAAGCTGCAGCTTTAGGTCTTTTAATGCCGAGCCTGAAGGGCTGAGAAAGTCACAACACTGGGTGTCACTGGTCTAAGCTGTGCACTGGCCAGTCTAGATAAGAAAGGAGAAAAATACACACCTCTTCTTAATGGATGAAGTGGTGAGAATTTTTTGTTGTTGTTGTTAACTTTAGTGCATCACGTGCATTGCTCACCTAGGTGTATTTGGTTTAGCTAGTCTGACTTGCTTAACCTGGATTACCTTCCACATTGGGCAGCAGTTCAACAGCTATGATTAGCTTTCTGAACTTTCTGTGGATTTCTGACTAATTCTCAACATGTATTGTAGATTTATTCTCTTTCAAATAACATTGCTGCCTTTAAAAATTGAGGCACAATAAAATGTTAATATTTATAGCATTATAGTTCTTGCTTAAGTCTACAAAAAAGGAGAAAATGGGGAATATAAAATATGATCCTTTGCACAATTTGTTTTATTCAGATTAACTAAAATTATGTTTTCTATGTCCTAACAGTAAAACTGAAATCTGGTATTGTGTCTATTTGTGACAAAAACTGTTGTCCTAAATTTTAAATAAAGACAAAAAGAGTGGTGTTTTTGTGCATGTTGTTGGTGGTCATAGTGAGGTTGCATATGTGTACACATGTATGAATATGTTAATACAAAAGTTTAGCAGGTGACAGCAGAATAAACACATTTTCATCAGTTTAGTACACTGACATTCTTTGGCCTTTCATTGTGGAGGATAATGAAGTTGTTTCTCATGGTAGTGTAATAATTATATAAAATTTTCAATATCAGCAGGATTTAATTTTTTAGCGTTTCCCTGTATCGTCAAAATCAAAGAAGACAAAAAAATGCAATACTGTTTTTTATTGTCTTTAGCCCTTTGAAAGACATATCTTAACTTGTCCTCACCTACATAATTAATTTTGGACTGTTAACCATATATACACGACAACAAGAGAAGTATATATGTTTTACCAGAATCTGGGGCAGTTGGTTTATCCGATTTTCTGTTCCACATCAACATTTGCTACTTTTTGTCAGTGTTTTTCACATTAATGCTGACTAGTTAAGGAAAAAGATCACTTTCTGAGTAGAAAAAAAAAAAAACGCAGCTCAACATGACCACTACAGCCAACACCGAACAGAGATTGTGTTTCCTTTCCTGGTCGTCTCTTCCTGGTTAAAGCATCACTTTCTCCTGCACTGAGAACCACTTGTCCTTGGAGAATGGTGAAAATGCACCTCCTACAGACTCCCATCATTTTACTTTACCACAGAACTCCACACCCTCTTCTGCCCCACTGCATCTTCTGAGAGAAGCCCTCCTCTGAACACTTCATCAGTGTCTGCAACTTCATATGGGTCCAACAGGAACTAAATCAATACCGCCAACTCATTTCCTTTAGACCATGAAGCACATTAGGTGATGAAGGTTTGGTCAGCTCCTCACTAGCTAGAATAAACCAACCAATTAAGAATAAAGCATGTCCTCACTGGCTGTGAATTTCCTGCACTGATTCATCAGAGCTGAGGCCGGGTCCCACTCGGTCTACTCTGTACCTTCAGCCAACGCAGCAGCCCCAAGAGCAGAGCAGGAACGCGCTGATCTCAAGGGACCCTGCTCAGTTCTGATCTGCCTTGTGGGTACCTCCTACTGGAAGCCTCTAGAGAACACATGTGGAACATTTCTAAGTGAAAACAAGGTTCCATTTCAAGAAAGCTTAGATGAATTAAATATTGCAGAGGCTTAGAGAGGAAAAAGATGGTTTGTTCTGGTCTCTAATGTAGAGAAAATATGAGAGCTGAAAAACAAGAGATGACTGCTGTAAAGCAGGAAATAGTAATGGTATTTTAAAAGGGTAGGCTTTCACTATATGTAAGTAGCACACATACACGGGAATAATATTTTCTATAAAGGTTTTCTATTGGATCTTGGTGCATCTTGACTCAAGAAAAAAGTATAGATGTGGGAATATTGATGTACAAAAAAAATCACATTTTTAATAAATGAATTTTGCACAGTACACTGTTAAATAACAATTATCCTTAAAGTATTAACTTAATCTACCAGATAGTGATCAAGTGGCATGTGTGAGAACTCGGGCACTGATTGGGATTATTTTCTAAATGAAACTGGACAAATTAAAATATTCACTGAGGATATTAATTAATTTTTCCAGACCTGCTTTATGACAGAAGTATAATAAACATGTTATAGTCCCTTTTGTCATAAAACAATTCCAAGGAAGAGAAAATTCAGTGAAATGGGTAGAGGCTGCACTTATCATGTAAGACGAAGCCCTCCGTGAACCCGCTGTGTAGACTTCCTCCAGGGAACTCGTTTTATGAGTGCCAGTCAGAGGTCCCTGCGGTGGGTAGCGAAGAAGAATCTCTTCGCTTTCCAAGGAGTTCATGCTTTGGCAAAGACAGACATTAAAAGCAGTCATCCCAGCAGGTTTTCATAAGGGACGAGCTACTGTGCAGTCTCAGAGGGTGAAAAGACTCAGCCCTCTCCATGCCAGGCGGCTGGGGTCCTCCAGGGAGCTCGGGGGTTCCTCCCAGAGGGAGCATGCTCTGCCGAGCAGCTTGGCTTGCTTTCCTAGAAGTGGGTAATCGTGGATGGCTTTTGAATCAAGACTGCCCTGATCAGATTCCGCTGACCCTGGAGAGAGTCGCTGACGGCAGAATCCCTGCACACCTGTGGAGCGGGAGGCACAGTGAGGTGGGGTGCGGCTGCGCTGAGGCACACAGGGATTCTGCGTGACCTCTTGCGGCAAGGGCTTGCAGACACATTTGCATTTAATTCCCACAGTGCTCATCTGCGGGAGATGACACGTAATTCACAATGCCTGGTGTAACCAGGGAGCCTGTTCAGCAAAAACAGGGCAAAGAGGCCATGGACCCAGCTGCGCATGGCTGCACGGACCTGCAGCCCAGCACTGGGCGAGGCTGGGCCGGAGAAGAGCCCACATCTGCCCCAGTCCTGGACAACCTCCTCACTCAGTGACACTCTCTCAAGATTATTTTGTTTTAAATAGGGTTGGGTAGGTAATGTATCTCAGTAAGAAGACCCTGGGCTCAGTCCGGAGTACTACCAAAAGTAATTTTGCATGCGTGTATTTGGTAATCTAAGCAACTGCATCGAAGATAACAACATGCAATATAATAACCATGGTTAATTTCCTGTCATCTTATTTTAAAATTCTATATCATTTTATTGTTTTTTTCTCCTTAAAATAAAAAAATAGTCAACTGTGTACTCCTCAACTTCCTATTTAATTTAAACTTTAACAAAGAAAAGTTCAAGTTACGACTGCACATCCTAGCCCTCAGCTGTATGTCTTGCTGTCTGGGGTCTGAGCCCACGTAGAAGAGCGCCCGCTTGGGCCCAGCAGCTCCGACGGGACAGAGTCCGCGTTTCACAGCCATCCATGCAAGCGTGTTTCATTGTTGCCGTGAAGACCGGCATACGCTGCCTCAGCTGCTGCTGCTGCTTTCCGTCGTGCGCGTCTCTGCCTTCGCGCTTTTACTTATGAGTGAGAAGGACCCAGCAGCGAACGGAACAGCACTTTCTGTGGCTTTCTTCTTGCTCATTTCCAGCTTGGCTGACGCAGGGAAGAAACAAGGACAAGAGGGAATGAGACACTGCTCCTCGGTCCTGCCTTCTACGTGGGCAGCGAGTGCTGGTGTCCGGGGGCGCGTGGGCCGCTTGCTTCCCTGTGCTCAGTCTTGCTCTCTTTCCCCAGTTCACAGCGACCCCACAGGCATTGCAAGTGCTGTACGTGAAAAAACTAGCAAGGAGCAGAGGACACCTGTACGGCGCCCTGCTCCGGACCCCCACTCAGGTGTCACTGCCCCACCAGATTTTACTTGCAAAACCCAAGCTCAAAATCAGAGTTAAGAATTTCCAAGCGAAGGGCTGGCCAGATAGCTCAGGGTATTAAAGTACACGCTTAGGCAGACACAGGGCCGGGGCTCAATGATCCCTGGCAAGCTGCGTTGGCCCCGTTCCTGGGGCACGCTGAAAGGAGATTGAGATTGGGCTGGTGGAGTGTGACTGTAATCTCAGCACTTGGAAGAGTGAAAACAGGAGGATTACTATAAGTCAAAGATATGTATTAAGACCCTGTAGTAAATACATTTAAAAAGAAAAAAGAAAAAGAATTTCCAAGGCCTGTAAATGCCTGCTTATATAAGCACAAGGACCAGGGTTCTATCCCCAGCACCACATGCCGCGTCAGCCCTGCGCCCAGCCATGCTGAGCCGGCCACCAAGGCCAGGCGTGATGGCGCACCTGTAATCTCAGCACTGGGGAGGCTGAAAACAAGAGGATCAGTAAGCGTCCAAGATGTGTAGTGAGACCCTGTACCAAATCCATAGAAGCAAACAGAAAAAAAACTTTCCAGAGGACAACAGCACAGCATAGACCCTTTCTGGGCAGAAAATAATTAAGGGGAAACACACAGGGAAAAGGGGAGTTCTGCTAAACTGGCTGAGAAGGAGTCTTTGTCAGAGGGCAGTCACTTTTTAGAACACATTGGTGCATGTGCATGACACATCTTAATTCTTTTTATGCCCACTTCCCCTGAAAACCTCATGTCTTATCTGTCTTTGTTTTGCTGTTTAATTTATGTAAACTCCAGATGTCTCACATTAGAGAAACTGTTCGATATTTAAGTTTGTGTGTCGATCTATTTCACTTAACATTAAGAACTCAAGGCGCATTCTTGAGTTCCATGTTCCTATGAATGACTCCAATTTATGCTTTTTAAATAAAAATTATGTTCATCTCAGCGATTCCCCTTCAAGGTATCGTCCAGAAAGTATTACAAACATCAGTAGTATGTAATATGATGGACAAAAGACATCAAATTACAGTGACACACACACTCGTGTCTACAGCAGCACAATTCCTAATAGCTAAATCTTGGAAGTGACATGTATGTCCATCAACAGATGAAGGGAGATAGAAAATGTGGTATTTGTGGTGTTTACACACGGTGGAGCACTGCCCGTTGTGCAGAAGTCATTGTTATCTTTCAGAAACAGAGTTCTTTTTGACACTAGGCAAGATTTAACAACAACAACAAAACTCCAACCAAGGAAATAGAGGCAGTGAGTTTCAAACAATGCTGACAGCAATGAATGAACATAAAGGATCTCAGCAATAATTTCCAGGAATAGTTCTTTAAGTACCTTAAGAACATGAGTACATACTTCAGTTCATGGTGTCTTACATGACTGTTATGGCCCATACTGGTAGTGCATTTATTTAGTGAGGCCTCACACTCAGGCCCTCAGTCTTTCCTAAAAAGAGACCTCTGGGATACATGCAACTGTCCTTTTCCTTTGCTCCATGATAAATTTGGAAAGCAACAGACAAAAGTTGCCAACCACGAAGCCCAGTTTCCAGGAGTCAGACAGTGGACAGGGGGGATGTGCAGCGGATGGGCTCTGCTGTCCCAACCCTGGCGAATCAACAGAAAGAGCAGCAGGCCGCTGCCAGGTGACAGCCTGTCTGTAATGCAGGTGCATCCAGAGAGCCAGTGCACTATTTTGTGAGGTCCCCTGGACTCAGTGCATGTGCTGAGATGCACTTTGCTCCCATACTATAAGCCAAAACATCCTTGTCCATGTTCCTGAAAACACACAGCAATGGACATGAATCCAGCGTCTTGATCAGCTGGAAAGTGGGGCTATAATGAGTGAGTTTTCTTCAGCGACAGCACAATTCCTTGCATCTGATTGACAGTAGACTGTGAATGTCGTATTGTGTTGCAGGCATAGTGCTGCATTGCCAGAACAGAGCAGAAATGAGCCCTGGCAGAGCCCTCTGAGCTTGGGCTGATAAGAGGAATGAACAAAGGAAAAGCGTGGATGAGCTGTGCCCGTTCTATTTTGTTTTCCTTTCTCCCTCTCCCATTTCTGTTCTTTTCTTTTTCTTCTTGCCACTACTCCCAATTTGCATTTTATTTTAGTTCAATTATCATTGAAAATGTGAGTAATACCTTGTTTGTAGGAAAATCACTTCGAAGAAAAGTAAATTGAGCATTGCCTAACCATTCTCTACTATTTTTTTTTAATTTGGAAATGATTGTAGAATTGTGTGAAGATGCAAAATAAACTACACAGGAAAATCACTTCTAGATTCATGTAGTGCCTTCCAGTGCTAATATCTTCTTACCCAGGCAGCGCAATATTATAATCAGGAAATTGGCACTCATATAATCTACGAAATTCACCAGTTCTTTTTGTTTATGAGATAAAATTCTTTAGGATTTTGTAAATGTACTTACAGAAACAATTAGAGGTGTACTATAACAAATTTTCAAAAGTAGTATCTGTTTTATCAACTAACCACCTATATTTTTCAGCAAGAGGTACGTGGCTATCAACTACATAGCCACAAGCAATGGAAAAGTTAAGCATTTAGCGAAATAGTGAATTTTACAGCATATTATCTCTATTTTACTAGAACAATGACATATTTAAAAACAATAGAAATCAAGTAAGAGGGTTTTTTGGTAGCCAAGATTGTAAAACAAAACTTTGATCAACTATCTAAGTCTATATACAATGCTTAAGACTAATTTTTCCAAACATTAAAATCTAAAAAGATGGAATTGCATAAGTTATTTTGAAAAATTTATACACTCTTTTCATGTTTTGCTGAAAATTTATTGCCTGTGTGTGTGTGTGTTTATTACTGTGTACATTTATCACTTAAGTATCTTTAAGTCAACACCACCACAGTCAAGATTCTCCAGCACAGAAAATCTCCCTCAACCTACCTCTTTTTTAGATATGTCTCCTTATCCTGTCTGTAAGCTCTACAACTACTAATCTGTTCTCTACTTTTATAATTTTATGTTTCAAAATTATTGTCTTTGTCATTCAGCATGATTTCTTTGAGTGTTGCTATTTAGTGCATGCATCAACAAGCCATTCCTTTTTCCTACCAAATATGTTTCCTTATGTGGAAGAATCAGTTTGATTAAACACTCACTTAATTGAAAGATACTTAGTTATTTCTAGCCTTTGGGAATTGTGCATAGACCTGCTATGAAAATATCTTCATTCATTAAACATTGTACAGCACTGTCAGGTAATTCAGATGGTGCTCATCGTCAAAAGACTACCCTTATTCTCCAGGAAATGAAGACATGTAAAATTGTAAGAGTTGAAACAGGGAGATAGCTTGGAGGTCTAAGCACCTGCCTGGCAAGTGCAAGGTCACAGGTTCGATCCCTGGTACTGCCTGCCATGCTGGCCCACACCAAGCCAGCCACTGAAACTGGGCATGTTGGTGCACACCTGTAATCCCAGTGCTGGGGAGCTGAGGCAAGAGGATCACTGCAAGTCTGAGCTGCACAACACGACCCTGTATCAAAGAAATTAAAGATTTTTTAAAAAGTTAAAATCATGAGAATTCTTACACACAAATATTGTATCACTTATGCTGTAAGAAGTCATTAGCATTGAAACTTATGGTTGTAAATCATGTGTTAGAAGCCAAAATAAAAGAGAAATCAACTTTGTTCTTGTGAAATAAGCACTATTTTTGCACGTCCTCCTATTAAATTTCTAAGAGGCATTAAGCTCGTATTTATAAAGTCATAGCAACCTCATTCAAATATGGCGCCCAGGGTTTGACATGTCTCTAATAAACAACATGTGTAGGAGGCAGGAACAAGCCCAAGAAGAGGTGTGAGGGAGCCAGTCTTTCTCAGAGGAAGCATGGAGTGCCCACCAATGCACGACACACACACACACCCCACACACTCGTGCGCACCTACTCACACCACCAGAAAAATGCAAGTCTCATCCATCCCTCTCCCCAGAGATTGTCCCGGAAGTTAAGGACCTATCTTAATGAAAATTATTTACCAGGGATGATTTGGGGAACAAAAATATATGTGTATAATATGTAAAAGACTGCAACTCGGAACATCTCCAAGCCTCAAGCAAACTGCTCTTCTCCCAACAAGTATCAGGTACAAATGTGCTAGGTGCAAAAGGCAGTGAGTGCTCTCTGCACGCTTGGGATGGCAGGCTCCAAAGTTCAAGCTAATCAAAATCTAAATCTGAACTGTCAATGTAACCTTGTGTAGCGCTGTTGAACTATCAACGTTCATACATGTGATATGATTGCATTAGCTCATGAGCTACACGGACAGTTGAATACAGTGTTTCATAAAGCACCTCAAAATACTAGACCCACCACTCAGCTGATGAACAATCACACGGGCCATCTAAACCACAGCTTGCCATATGCCAATACTTTGTGTCCCCATGAGCCGAGATGTCATGGCACTGTCTTTTCTAACATGGATAGAAATAGTTCATTCACGATGGTAAATTTCTTAGTTCTCCTCTAATTGTTTTAAAAGTAATTCCCAGCCCATGCATGAGAAATCTCCCAGGGAACCACAGAAGGAGGTGTGCCATAAGGCATTTCTACTTTACAATACCCCTTGTTGCTACTCCTGATACTAAATGTTGTCCATAACAGATCTTATAATATATCTAAGCCAACTACACAGCTATGAAAAGATTTTAGGGAACAACTTGAATGTATTTCTTTCCCAAGGCAGGGCCTGGCTATTGTGTAAATGGCATATTGAGGCTGACTGAGCCTTGGGGTAAGCCTTTGTGGTTGTTAGGAATTGGGTATTGAGTGTGAAGAAATTAAAACACACTGGATGGGGCCGGAGAGATAGCTCAGTGGAATACGTGCTTACCTGGCAAGCACAAGGTCCTGAGTTCAATCCCTGGTACCACAAGAACAAAATAAAATAAAAAATAAAAACACACCAGAGCATATGCTCCTCCTCCTTTGTGTAGCTGTAGCTGGCTCGTCCCCAAACATGACAGTGCCATGGTACTCTGATAACATGAAAGCCATGTGTTTCGCGCTGCGCTGAGGATGCCATAGAGCAGTATCAATTGCTGGGATAATTTGTCAGTAACTGGTGCCAACAAAATTCGCTTAAGAATATGGATTTCCTCTGCTTCCAACTAAAAAAGGAATAAATAATAGTGATTTGGGTCTGATTTATTCTCTCCTGCGGTTTTGAAAAGAGCAAACGGTCTAGCCCATTTTCATTATGGTGAGAACGAGGGCAGTTGACAGAAGAGGCATCCTGCACCGCGCTGATTGGGAAGCTCGGTGTTGAAGAGCACACCGTCCTTCTCTGTAAGTCTCAGGCTGCCTTTTCTCTTCACTGGTTAGTGGGGGAGAAGAGACAGGCAACATAGACTCTGCAGAGCCCGTGACGTGTGTGAGAGCATTCCCTGGTGCCAGACGTAGGCCTGTCGCGTTCTTCTGACCGGCAGGCTCAGGTCCTTCCAGTTCCGTGAGCTGGCTGTTCTCTTGTGGGCCTGTCCTTCCGCATGTCACTTGCTATGGCTGGCTTTGGGTTTCTTCTTGTGTAGGGGTGCAGCAGGCGGTCGATTCCTTGTTCCTGACACTGCTCTGCAGTCTACATACTTCACGTTCTTAAGATCCTCAAGAGAACAATACCAGCTGTATACCCACTTTGCACATAATGAACCGTTGCTGGGAGTTGCGTGGCCCTGTGTGAAGAGGTCCCTCCCTCAATGTCACCTCTGCACGCAGCAGTTCTCCCCACTCTATGCAGTCTCTGCGACGTGCCTGCGCCATTGCAGTTGTGTGTGTCAGGTTTCCATTGCTATCACAAAGAACTTGGGATAGTGACACCTCAGGGGACAAAGTTCACCTGTGTCCACACTTGTAGACGCTCCAGAACATGAACGGGGGGCTCTTGCTTTGGTCCTGTGTGGAGCAAGCGTGAAATGACAAGAACATGTGGTGCCGCTGAAGTCTACACTTGCTGAGTTGGAGAACAAAGAGAGAAGGAGCCGCAGTCCCCCGATCCCGGGAGGGGACGCAGAGGACCTGTGGCCTCCCAAGGGCTCCACCTCCTTCCAGCAGCGCTGTGCTGACAGCCAAGCCTCCCACCATGGGACGCTCTGCGTCTGAGCTGTAGCAGAAGTCACAGAGCGCTGGCTGAGCCTCTCTCGTGTGTCTCACGGCCATGCTGCACCAGGGACTTTATTGTCCCCTTTCCCAGCACTTAGGACTGGAGCCTAGATGTCACCATGGCTGTGTGTGTTAGTGACCTCCTGTCTTCCCATTTCTCTACATCAGCTGCTGTGTGACCCTCGACAGTGGCCTGCGGTGCACTCTGAGATATATACAGAGTGAGCAAGAAACATACCTTTTCCAAATTTGTAAAAAATATAACAGTAAAAGGGTCTGGGAAGATAGCTCGGTGGGCTACGCACCTGCCTGGCAAGTGCAAGGACCCGCACTCAATCCCTGTTATTGCATGCAGTGCTGGCCCCAGGCACAAAGCTTGCCACTGAAACTGGGCCTGGTGGTGCACCCTTATAATCCCTGAGCTGGGGAGGCTGAGACAAGAAGGTCACTACAAGTCTGAGCAGCTGAGCTGCGTAGCAAGACCCTGTACCAAATATATATATATATATA
>NDGN011196292.1:0-11059 GCA_002564285.1 Tympanoctomys barrerae | reverse complement strand
TGTTGTTGTTGCTGTTGCTGTATTTTGGTTTGAAGCTTCTACGACAGTCCGGTATTTTAGTCAGTAATTTTCCCCATTGGATTTAGCAGAAGGGTGCCACCTAGTGGAAATGTGGTCACATTTTTGAATTTGCCTTACAGACTAAAAATGAAACAAAACAAAAACACGTCAAAATCATTAACAAATGATATAAAGATTAAAAAGAAAAAAAGCTCCTGTGTATTCATGAAGACATATAATATTCATTTTATATTATTTGGATCTGTAAGGACATAATAAGTTAACTTTAAAAGCTCAGGCATGTCATAGTTAAACCTTTGAACAAATTACCCATTTTATATGTAAGGGAATGTAGGCAGTGCACACACCCACAAAAGCAACTTGCAGTTAGCCTGAATTCTCATAACAGCTGCAGTGTGACAAGGCACAAGTTAGGAAGCGGGGCTTCAGACTTACATGAGCACCCAGCTCCATCTCATCCTCACTACCTTCGCCAGTTCTGAGGACAGCGGGAAAGTTCATTAAATTCTATAGTCCTCTAGATTTTCATCTCCACCATGAATAGTACAAGAGGAGGTGCCTCAAAAAGTTGTTTTCAAACGTTTGATAAATGTTCTTCTATAAACACTCAGCATGATCACTAGCCCCAGGTGGCGAACACTGAGGAAGTGATTATTTTCAAATAATAATAAATCACAAGTAGTCATCTGATAATTTGGATCCCTTAATATTAAGTGAGTTATTGATCATGCTAATTCAAAAATTCCTGTATTTACCCAACTCAAACATTTATTTTTAGACATTTTATACCTGGGGAGATTATAAAAGCAATATAATAACTTGTAAGCATGGTTTGGTTAATGAATCTTTAAAAGAAAGAATATTGAGATGATGATAAAAATATACTCAATAATTTAAATATTACCAAAAGTGCATAGTCCCCAGGAGGGGATGCCCCTGGTGCTGACACCCTATGTCACGGAACAATAGACAAAAGGAAAGAAGGAGGTCAGCTCCTCTGATGGATTGTAACACTGACACAATTACATGGTTCATAACCATTTCACCCAGAGGAAAGACTGTGGTCACCCACTGGGCTACACTTTGATGGTCTCAGGACAAGGCAACTTTGAGGTTCCTGAAAATGTTTGTCATGGAAAGTGAAGAGCCTTCCTTGGAAATACCCAGAAGTTCAAATCATTCCGAACCAGTACATAGCGATGAGCTAGAACATGCCCCTGTTTAACTACCAGCTAGGATTTCATAAAAGAAGATTTCAAATTAAACTTATGATTCTATTTTCTTGAAATATCATAGAAGCCGGTGCAATGAACCCTATCTTGACAGATGTGTTATATCTAGTATAGTTTGGAACTTCTCAGGCGATTGCGCAATGGGGCCACAATGGCATACCATTCATACAATCTCAATGGATTGACAGCAAGTAGTTTAAGCATTCATACTAACATCAGAACCTATGGCCATCATTTCACATGTGTATCTTTGGAGAAAGGATATTTTAGAGAAAGGTATTGCCTAGGGACTTTGGAAAGTCCTCACAGGGTCACTGCCAAGTATGTTTCAGTCTACCTTTCCCTTTCCCAAATGAATCAGTTTGAACACATGTACAAAAGGCATACTGCTGACATTTAAAAATCATGGAAATCCTCAGAGTCACTTTAAGTTATTCAATTAAAGCAGGAGTAGTGCAAATGGCCACTCCCTGGGTGTTTGAAATGGCCATAACAACATGCAAACTAATGAGAACAATGGATTCAAGCTTGACTATCCCTCTTCGTGTGAATTCTAAGTACTAGATTAGTCTTGACAGAAAGATTCGCTCTGCATATACAATCTGCCCATTATTTACAGGGACAGTTTCAGCTTCTGTGTGCCCTGCGACGTGCCTTCCTCCCCACCTCCACCAGTGTAAAACTATTTGCAGCACCTCAAGTAACCAGCTGGTGTCACAGGTTAGTGAGCAGAGATTTCTTGTGGGGACTCTCACCTGACTGATCATTCTTATTGGTAGCATCATTCCAAGAGCAGTAGAGAGGCTCAGTGGCTTGTTAATGAAATTTAAGGGCTGTCAACCAGAAAGAGGATGTCACATCGATGTTCCTCTTCTACAACCATTTTTTATACCTCTGCTCACCTGTTTCTACTTTAGGAGATGTGTTGAAGAAAGGAGGTGGAGGAGGAATGTAAGAGAAAGATACATTATTACAGTATAATACCTATAGGCTTAGTTAAGGGTCTGGAGCAAAGAGGATGGCTTAAGAAAACAAATGTTTTGTAAAATGTGGAACCTTCTCCCATAAACCTGAAGGGAGCGTTAAGGCAGTGAATAATCTTCACCACCTGTGCGAAACATATGGGAGAGAAATGAGAAAGGAAAGAGGAGAAGAGAGACGACAAGCCAGGAGAGATGACCAAGACTAGAATATTAATAACAGTATCCTTGGCGTTGTTTGCTCTACCTCTACCTCGCAGCCACTCCTGGCCAATTTGGACAGCTCCTCTGACTGCTCTTTGGGGCTTAGAATAGGGAAGAGCAGAGTAGAATAAGGAAGAGCTGGAGCCTGGCTGATGGCACCCCTGTCACTTCTAGCGGCGAGCTTCCAGGGTCATTGCCCAGAAAGCCTCCAGCGGCCTTGGCCAGGGCGCCATGGGGCAAAAAGCCCCGTCTTCTTTACCCCACGGCCCAAGTCCTCCAGCTCGGTAGTTACACGCTGACCTAAGCGCAGCTCTTTCTGCCCGTCTCTAATAAATGTAAATGCACCTGCACTTTGAGCCGGCTGATCACAGCCCTCCTACGCTCCTTGCCAGAGCATCTCCGCGCTCCCGACCCTCCAACTTTGGGGGAAAAGCGTCACCCAACTCCCAAATCACCGAACCCACTGAAAGGAAATGAGGATCCACCGCATGCTTATAGTACATGTCCCCAAGCACGGAAACAAAAAGAGCGGCGGAAAAAGAAAGAAAGGGACAGAAATAACCCTCAGCCAACACAGGACACCACCGCTGCAGACACAACAAATCTGGACCCAAGAAATTGCTAAAGCGGGTGTCTTGTCTTCTCCGCTCCCCTTAATGCTGCACGCCTTTCTGCCCCCCACTCTCCGTTTCAGTCAGCGGAGTACAGACGCCTGGCATGCTCTCTTCTCCCTTCTCGCCTCCCCCGCCGACGTCTCCTCCAAAGAAAGAGAGGAAAACTCTACCAGCCTAGAGGTCATTTGCCTACTTGGGTGGCTTTGGCCAGCGCGCGTCCCGCTACAGCAGAGCAAGGCTGAAGCCCTGCAAGTGGTCGTCTCCAAGAGCGCGACAGATACCGCCAGTGTGCGTTTACAGGGAGCCGAGAAGCCCAGTTCCTCGAACCTATTCCTCTCCAGCCCCAAGGTGGCCCACCCGCCCGCACAGCACCCCGGGCTTTACCTCTCTCCCCCCTTCCCCGCGGCTCTCCACCTTGCGCATCCTCTCGCCCGGCCCCTGAGCGCTCGCCGTGCTCTAACTTCCAGCTGAGTCCATGGGTGAGGAGAGCCTGGATCTGGGGTGGAGGGGCGGGGGAGGGACGCGAGCAGGAGGCGTGGGAGCCCTGGCTGAGTGGAAGCTAGGTGGGGCGAGGCGGGAGGGGCGCGCCCGGGACCCCCGCCCCGAGGGCCGGGCCGCCGCCAACTCTCACCTGGTCGGCGGGCTGCGCCGGGCTCGCCCTGGCCGCCGGCGTAGGCTGCTGCTCCTGCTTCATGGCTGTCATCGCCGGCGCCGGCCCAGCTCACTTCCTCGCGGGCACTTCAGACGCGGGGACCGTCCCTCGGCGGCGGCAGCATGTCACGGGCGCCCGCCGCGCTCCGAGTGGGCGGAAGGGACCGCGGCGGAGCGTGGGGGAGGGGAGCGCCGGGAGCGGCGGAGAGCGCAGCGGCTGCCCTGCCCGGGCCCGCGTCGGCGCCGCAGACCCGCGAGTCCCCACTCCCCGTCCGCACCAGCCAAGGCGTCCGACGCTCGAGACCAGGCGCGACCGAGGGGCAAGTTCGCGGGGCGGCGAGGGCGGGCTCGCTGCACCTGGCAGCGCGGGAGCGGAGCAGCTTCTGGCGGCGGAGGAGCCAGGCTCGCCTCTACCGCAGTCCGCCCGCGCCGCCGCCGCCCCGGGCTCCGCGCTCAGCGCGCCAGGTGGGGCAGCCCCACGCCGCGCGCCCGCATCCCCTGCACCGCAGCGCGGACACAGCCGCCTGCCCGGCTCCGGCTGGCGCAGCCCGGGCTGCCCGGCTCTGCGGGCTCCTCAGCCCCTCCGTCCCCCGTGGGTTCCTGCTAAAACCCGGAGAAGCGGAGCGCGCCCGTGCAGAGCCCTCGGTGGCCCCGGCGCTGCCACTGGGCATGCTCCAGCGCTCCGCAAGGAGAGGGCGCAGGGCTCAGGACCCGGGAACCCCTGGGGGCCAGCAACACCGGCGGAGATCTGAAACGTTGTCCCAGATCGTGCCCTGGGGCATCTGCTCCTCCTCTTTTTGAGACAGTGGGCATCCTTTGCCTCCAGCTTGTGTAGCCTGAGATAGCTCCCTGGTTCATGCCGGTGGAATTCCTAAAGATTTATTTTAAAACGATAAAGAATATAATAATCATATTGGCAATAACCTGATGTTCTTTTAACCTCCCCCCAGGAATTAGGTAGAAAAAAATCTTCGAATTTTAAATTCTCCCACTCAACACAACTCTCTATAGTTCACAGTACGTTTCCCGGGCACCTACCACGTGTGAGACACACTGTAAAGACAGAGGTGTGTGAGGGCTAGGCTCCCAGGGCAGCCCCTTCCAATCCCTGGCTGCCTTTATGGTGTGGTGAATGGAAGCCTGGAACAGGATACAAATCAGTGAGTCCACTTAGCTCTTTGCAAGTTGGATAACTGTGGGCAGAACAGATACACTTTCCTAGTTTCATCCAGATACACAAGAACCTGGTTTCCCTCTGATTTTCTAGAGCGGTTATGCCTTAGGTAGGTGGGCTATGAATAGTTGTCTAGTCTCAGACAGGGGTCGTGGAGATTGCTCAACAGATAAAAGGCAGGGGAGTCGGAAATCCAGATGTACATGAGTTCAGCACCAGTCTAGTGAAGCAGTCCCAGCAGAGAAGAGCAGAGAATTTGGGCAGAGGTATAGGGTGGCGCTGCATGGGCTTTATTAATTAAGGACTCACACTCTTATCTGAGTTCTTCAGTCTGTGACTAGCCACTTGTTAACTGAGGGACTGTTGTGGGATAGTAGAAGCTAGTCTCCTGTCTTAATTCCTACAACATGAATTGTTATGCTGGCCCCAAATGTTAATTATAGTAATAACCACTTTGCAATGCGTTGCTTACAAGAGATACATCAGTGATCGCCAGTAGAAAGAACCTGGAAGAAAGGGAATCTCGCCTTTGAAAACTATGCACTCCGGGCATATCGTGAGTGACCTAGTTATTTCATTTTAATACAAATAAGTTTTTGATAGGAGTAACTTCGCTATTTGTAAAAATATAAGTCAAGCATTTAAAAAGAAATGATGGTAAAATAGCTATTGGGAAGTTTATCACATACATTTGACAATCTGGAATTTTTCTTCACATTGGATTTGGGAGGTGGGGGAGAGTGATAAGCATTATTCCGAGACTGTTCCCATCTTTTTATTTTGATCTTCTTTTCATGATGCAGGTATATTCACCCTTTCAAGTGCTTCCATTATGAGCAATCTGCTCGACTCAAAGGAATTTACTTTCTGACAGAGACTTTTGTCACACGAGACAAGTACACACTAGAGGGAATTATTTTCATTCTATTTGAGATTACTTATTTGATTGAATTCAATCGTTGAACTTGTATCCATTTTCAGTATTCAGTTTAAGATGTATTTTGGTTACAAACAAAGACATAAATGGTTAAGGGTTACACATACTCTGGGTGTCTATCAGAGATTTTTTTTTTCTGAAAGATTTCTTTGATTTGAGTCTTTATTTTGAGGAATGAATTGTTATTTTTTCAAGCCAAGATCCTAATTTTTAGCTGTTGAGATTTAGGTTAAGGGCACTAATTAAGACTTAATGACATGTAAACTCCTTTTATTAACTTTGATATTCTGTTTTTTTTTTATGTGATGCACTTGAATTACCATGTAGGATTTTCTACTTCATTTGCAACTTAATTTCTTATGGAGCAAAGAAAATTCTGATGCCCAAGAGAAATAAACAAATACCACCCCAAAAGAAAATGTTTGTTGTTCTGTTTTATGTGTTTTCTAATTATGGTATCATTAAAGGAAAAAAATGAAAACATTGTTTCACATTGAAAATGTCTACAAAACTTTAAGTCACCTCATGTCATGTAACCTCAGTAGGACACAGTCCAGGAGCACCTGCAGCAGACTAGCTGTCCACATGCATGGGGCTGCGGCCACAGCAAGGCTACTCAGCGTCTGTCTTTATTTTCTTACATGGTGAAATCAAAATGTTTAAATTAGACAATCATGAAAACACTTCTTTTTCCTCTAAACTTCTGTGATTCTGTATTGACTTTATAAATCAAAAGACTATTTTCTCAGTGATAAATTATTTATATATACTTATAATTTGGTGGGAGAGTCAACTAACACTTAGAAATAACTATTTTGAATGAACATCTTATTAATTGCTTCAAAGAGGACCCAAGTTGTCACAGAAATTCCCATGTTCTCTTTGCACACATAAGCCAGTAGCAATAATCTTTCTTAGTAATTTTAAGATTCAAAACAAACTTATATGTCTTACTTCGGAGGATAAAAAATATTCAGAAAGAGTTTTATAGTGATGTGCAGAATGTTTGAGTAATTTTTCCACATAATATCTTTGAAAACTAACTTAAAGACAATCATATATGATACTTTATAACATTCATGGAGTGGTACAGGAAGCTTTTTTATAGTATTCAGTTTCACAATCCCATGTAGACATAACTTACAATTCCACTTTCTGGGTATTTTTTGTTGTTTTTTGTTTGGCTTTGTTTTAATTTTTGTTTTGTTTCTGACGTGCTCAAAAACCTGGCAGCATACAGCACTTTGAAAATCTACAATGTCTTTCTCTCATTCATGTCCAATGCCTTAAAAGTAAGATGCCAGTGTAGTGTATTTCATTTTACCTAGAAATACTGAGATGAACATTTGATGGTAGGTTATGACATTTAAATAATCATTAGCTGATTCAAGATTATCATTAAATTATTTTCGTAGCAGTAGGAACCATGGGTTATTCTGGAAATATACAGGTCTTACATGCTGTATTCAACCTTCCACATACAACTGTAGACTCAGAAACATGAAACTGAAATTTCCCTGACAATAACCAAGTAATAGATAAGGCTGGGTTAAGCTGTGGTATGTCTGAGAAAGACAAAAGTCCATCTTGGTTTTGTGAAGCAGGGTAAAGCTCATAGACAAATTCTTCAATTTCATATTCCTTAGATAAGAAAAAGGGATTGTATAAGGAGTTTGTGCCCTGGAATCACTCATTACTTTTTCCTTCTCTCCTTTCTGAAATACATCTGCAGAGTTGTTGTAAAGGATACCCTAAAAGAGTTTTCCCTGTCATTACAAGTCCTTCCTTAAACGTCCACCACAAGCACAGCACCCGAGAGTCAGGGTTCATGGGATGTATCTTCAGAGTCCTGGCCTGAAATGCTGCCAATTAGCTCTCTGCAGATGAAGGAACAGCTGTAACTCGCATCTTCTGCTATCATTTGCTTTCGATTTATAAATCACCTTGGCTCACCTTGATTGGCTTTTTGAATTCCCCAAAGTATATATTATGTCCTTGGGCAGAAAAGCAATGTACAATGATCAATACTCAGATTCAAGCTGTATTTTAGATACTCTAGCCAATATACTATAACATGTTTATTTAAGAGAAGAAAAAAAAACAGGAAGAAGACACTGTATCTGTATATTTACGTGATATCCACACACATTAACTACTCAGACTGCTCAGAGGATTTTTTGGCATTCACTAAACTTTCTGTCAGTCTCTGTCTATGACGAGAAGATTTTCCTGTTATAAAAATTCATAGCCCAATTATGATCTCTGGTGGAAGCAGACAGAGTTGCAATATCCTGAGAGCCACTCCTGTTGCTCTGGAGAGGCTGACAAACTTCATGAATCCTGAGTTTCAGTGTGATAGAGAATCCTTCCTTGTCGCATTTGCACCTGACGTGTGCTTTTAACCCCACAGCCTCAAATGTAAAAGCACTGGAAAGCAATGCAGATGATTTTTCTAGGCATGGTTTTTCTCTCTGTACAGCTGGGTCACATAGCACAGTGCCTTGAGAAGGTTACAATTTTTCTCCTATGAGTGTTTTTAACCAGATGCTCAATCAGGACTAAATTTATTTATTTTGTATCTTAAGGTTAATCATTTAATGATTGGTATGTTGGTATGGGGAGAAAAGGCCTTTTATTTATTTTAGCTGATATAAGTGACATTTCCTGACCTTTGTGTTATTATTAATGATATAATTGGTTGTGTTTTCCTGATCTGCACACTTCTTTAGGGATAAAGTTTTCTGTACTGGATTCTTTCTACAAATAGCAGAAAGGTCATTAGATACAAAAGTGTGCATAGAAACACTGGCATAACATAGTTTTCTTTTAGATGATGAGTTTCTCTCCCATGAAGAAATTTCTCTGAACGTAGTATTTCTTGTTTCCCTAAGCAAGATTAGCCTTTCTAATGATTAAAACAATCTTTTCCTTTTTGTCCTTTGCAAATGTATTTCTGAACTTTCTCTTACATTAGAATTTATATTGAGCTACCTGGCTTCTTATATAATTCTGTGAACTTCTCAAAGTACACATAATGTAGTGTAGGTGGGTTACTTGCCTGTAATACGGACCCCTTCTGTATTGATTTATCCAATATTTGTTACCTGTTTATATCTATTTGGGAGACTAAGGTAATGGCTTAAGTCACTCAATTTCTATACTGCAAATCTAAATATTTAATAAAAACAACAGACTTTATTAAAACAAAAAGATGAGGAACATATAAAAGGTGGGGTGAAAAAGTGGGAGGGTCGCCAAGTGAATGCACACTAAACATGTTAGGGATCTTAGGATGTCTCAAATGTCATTTTTAAAAATTTTATTGATATCATAAGAATCATGAAACACCTTAAGTCATCTTGCTTAGGTAAAAACATTCTTCCTGTCTTTGTATAAGATGTATTTGTAAAATTTTATAGTGCACAGCTCAAATTGTAACTGCCTCTTTCCTCTCATATTCAATATTCTCAATTAATTTCAAGCTTACCTTTTCTTGTAATAGTTCGTCAATCGTTACATTTAAAATTCCGACAGTAAGCTATAGTGGAGAAGGTGGAGATAATCTATAACAAGATAATACATACAAATTAATGACTAGAAAAATACCTTGTAATGAATTAGTTATTGATTTAGAAATGTTTGTAGGATTGTTGAATCTTAGTTGCTAGGATATTAAAAGAGGATGTAGCAGCAGTTCTTGTCCGTGGTCACTTGCCTTCCATATGCACAAGCCATCCACTTTTTTGTCTTGTCAAACATAACTGAATTAGTCTGTTTCTTAGGGCTGTGCGGAACAAGGGTGTAAGGGAAGTTTCCTAGGAAATTGCAAAAAGAATATTCACTCTTTCTTCTCTATGATAACTTGTATTGGAAGCTCCTAGGAACACTTGTGGCTTTTCTTTATTTTATTATACAGAGGTAGTGAGGCAAAACTTATTTTTTATATTTCTGTTGCCTTAGACTACTTCAGGTTTCTGTGTTAGGTATGTGGGTTGTCTACATTGTGTCTCAATTACTTTTGACTCATTGCTAGGACAAAAATACCCAACACTCAAAATGAAGGAAGGCAAGTATTGTGTAGCTCACAGTTTGTGGAGGTTGCAGCCTATACTTGGCTGGCTGCCAGGCAGAGTGCTATAGGGCGGAAAGTGGCAGTTCATGGCAGCAGAAAACAACGAAGAGCAGAGGGAAGGGCAGCAGCTGTGTCTTCTAGCCAGTCTCTCTCCTCTCCTTACAATATAAACAAGCTGCCCTGGGGCTGGGGGTGGAAAACTCACACAATGTCCATGTCCTCCTCCTGACAGGATGAGGATGTTTACAAACTAAGAATCTTGGCTGTCTGCTGAGTCACTTAATTAAACTTCTAAACTTCCCAAGTTGGCACAATGTATCAGCCAACACAATGTGAAATACCTTTGTTTTACTTTTTTTTTTAATTTATGTATTGTATTTATTTAGGGAAAGGTCTACAGGATGTTCAGGGTCTCACTACTATATCGGACTCCTAGTGATCCACCTGTTCACAGCCTCCCAAGATCTGGGATTACAGGTGCACACCACCACACTCAGTCTCAATTGCCATCTCAGCGTGCCCTGGGGGTGGGACTGGCACAGCAGGCCCGGGGGTCAAATCCCTGGCTCTTGAGCCTGCTTGCAGGTGCTATAATCAGCTGAGCTATGGGGCTGGCCATTCCTTTGTTTTACTGAGGCTGGAAATGTGTGAGGGAAGGATCACTAGATTCTTTTTGCTTCCAAACCATTAAGGAAAGCCCAGGAATTTCTGACTGCAAAGGAGCATGTGCAATGTGTTATAAAATATTGGCCATATATTTTTAATAAAACAAATGGAATAAATTGAAAGAGTTATATAGACTGATGACTCCTAATTCATTCTACTGCTGCTATGATGTATACATTTAAATATATATTCTAAATTTGGAAAAGGAAGAACTAGACTGGTAAGATGAGGAGGAAATGCCAAAATTAAATAAGTTGGTTGTTTTACATACACCTTTCAGCCCTATAAGTTGTCCATATGGTGGCAAAAAATATCACAAAGTTAAGAGACTCTTCCAGGACTGCATCCGATCCCTTGAACAGACTTGTAGTGGTTAATACATTGTGTCAACTTGGCCGGATGATTCCGGATGGCTCCCCGTTCACTTCCAGGTGACTCCCCATGCGCTTCCGGCTGGTGGGGGTCCCGCCCTGGGACACAATTGGTTCTGCCCCCAGAGTGACTCAGC